>JABXWE010061049.1:0-17510 GCA_014611495.1 Limonius californicus
TTAAGTGGAGACCTTCGGTCTGAAACTCAGAACTCAAATTTGAAATTGCCATCTGTATTGAAAGTCGGTGTTCTTGCCTTGACATCAGTAATCTTGCCCTTATTGTGGAATTGTCGATCTTTAAGTGGAGACCTTCGGTCTGAAACTCAGAACTCAAATTTGAAATTGCCATCTATATTGAAAGTCGGTGTTTTTGCCTTGACATCAGTAATATTGCGTTTATTGTGGAATTGTCGATCTTTAAGTGGAGACCTTCGGTCTGAAACTCAGAACTCAAATTTGAAATTGCCATCTATATTGAAAGTCGGAGTTTTTGCCTTGACATCAGGAATCTTGCCTTTATTGTGGAATTGTCGATCTTCATGTGGAGACCATCGGTCTAAAACTCACAACTCAAATTTGAAATTGCCATCTATATTGAAAGTCGGCGTTTTTGCCTTGACATCAGTATTGTTGCTTTTAATTGTGGAATTGTCGATCTTTAAGTGGAGACCTTCGGTCTAAAACTCAGAACTCAAATTTGAAATTGCCATCTATATTGAAAGTCGGCGTTTTTGCCTTGACATCAGTAATGTTGCTTTTAATTGTGGAATTGTCGATCTTTAAGTGGAGACCTTCGGTCTAAAACTCAGAACTCAAATTTTAAATTGCCATCTATATTGAAAGTCGGCGTTTTTGCCTTGACATCAGTAATTTTGCTTTTATTGTGGAATTGTCGATCTTTAAGTAGAGACCTTCGGTCTACAACTCAGAACTCAAATTTGAAATTGCCATCTATATTGAAAGTCGGTGTTTTTGCCTCGTCATGTGTAATCTTGCCTTTATTGTGGAATTTTCGATCTTTACCTTTAAAGACGAAGCTTCGTCAATGAGTATTATTAGAATATCGACATTAAAGTCGAGAGCTCGAATTCGCAGATGAAAATTTCGTATTGTAAAATCTAAAATTCTTTTTATTTGACGATTTTGAATGACTACTTCGACTTTAGAAACTAGACAGTTGCAGGTCTCTATTAAAATTATGATGTCGATTGTTAAATCTCAACTTAAATATAGCTTAAAGTTGTAATTTAGAGTTAAAATTATAATGCCAATTTTATAGTCGAGTTTTCAATTTCAGAACTGGAATTCTTTAGCTCGACTTGAAATAAAAAGATTGAGTTTAAAGTTGACATCTCAAGTTCGAAATTAAATTTCCGTGGTTAAGTGGCGATTATTATGACTTTAAAATGAAAATCTTTAATGTGAAGTGAAGATGTTGTGCTCAAAGTTGATACATTTAATTCGAAGGTGAAATTTCGTGATTTAAATGACAATTTTGAGTTTAAAGTCGAAATCCTCGGTTTGGTGTAAAAATATTGAATTAAACGTGGCATCTGGAGTTTAAACGCGAAATTTCATAGTTTAAATGTTAATTTTGATTCTAAAATTATTAGTTTGAGGTAAATATTTCGACTTTAGTGTTGACAAATCATTCCAAATCATTTCGAGGGGTTGATTATTATCCAATGTAAAAATAAAGATTTTTGAGTTGCAATTTGAAATTTCGAGTTTGAAATCTAGAAATTAAATTTGAATTCCCGATTTAGTTTAACGGCATGTTGTGTCTGTGCGTTTATATTGAAATTTAGAAGTTTTAAAATCCCCGAATTAAAGTTAAAATGTGTCGATTAATTTTCGTATCATATCGACATTTTCACATGTTCAGCAGCAATTTTAAGTCTTTATTTTTAGCTCATAATTTCGCGTGTAATTATGTCAATCCCGGCTCTAGATAAAATGTCGTTTCTTGGAAATTCAACTCAAAAACATTAATTCTAAAGTAGAGATCTGGTCATTTAAGTTGTAAGCTCAAGTTAAAAATTGAAGTGTACGACTGAAAAGTCGAGGTCAAAGTTAGAATTTGGTGTTTTAGTTGAGTTTCAAGTGTAAATCCCAGTTCGCAAGCTCAACTTCAATTCGAAATTTGTGTTCAAACGAGATGTATCCAGTATGAAGGGACTAGCACAAGTATATGGCCGAGATTTCGTATCTTTAATTTTCAAGTAGAGATTTCCCTTTTAAATAGAAAACTCAAGCTTACAGTTGGAGAGTCGACTTTAAAAGTTAAGATCTCGAGTTTTGGGTGCACGATTTGATGATTTAGGTAGATTTTGCGTTTGTAACAAATTTTCATATGGAGATCTGAACTTTGAAGTCGTCTCAATTTTAAAAGATATGATTTACTCTCTTAGTATGGATTATCAAGATCTCGAGTACTTAGATATTATTAATGTAATATACATTGACTTTTATACATGAACGTATTCTATAATTTGGACAATTTTGTTCTTAAAGTGATTCCCATTAGTACACTTTTTGCTTGTGTGTTTGTGTAGATGTAACAGATTAACAGAACAAACACTTTTCCGTTTGCCTTCTTTATTTTTTTTGCCCATGACGTTTGTGTTTACCAAATTTCCTTTTTAAGCGCATTCTTGCGTAACTGTTAAGTTGAAAACGGTTTACACAGGTGTGAAAGTTCAAACGTTTGATTTCAGTTAATGGTATTTACTAATTACAATTGGTCTTTGGCCTTAGAGGTAGTGAAATTTATGTATTGTATTTACTCGTCGTGTCCTTTAGCACCTTGAGGCACCGAGTAACAGCGAAAGTGTTTTAAACACAGTGGCGAGCATGTGTTTGTGTTTTGGAATTAACTTGTCAATTTTGGCTTCTTTTGGGCTTTTATGACAGTCCACACCCATAGCTTTGCTAAGAGGAAATTCCAAATCTTTCTTCTTAAACAGTATATGAATTTCATTTAGTTGTTGTTTGTAAAAATGGTTTACATTGATCTGGGACACATTGGTGTGAAAAATGGAAGACGGGCGTTTTGAACAGAGTGCAGTCATTCAAAATTAGGAAAGGAAGAGAATTCCTCAAAAGAAATTAGAGAACATCCCCAAAATTTCTATGAGACGAAGGTAAACTGACATAATATCATATTTTGGGCAATAGAGGTGCGTCAGCAATGAATGGAATGTTCGACGAAAAATCTTACGTTATGGAACAGCAATATGGATAAGTTTTCTACCGCCTTGTAACCGCTGATTGAACGTGCATTCTTCACTGGATTCCAAAACTAGACGAGAAGTAAAGCATAACGACTTTCTGCTGAAGGATTTTGATGCCAACGCATCTGCAGGCAAAATAGTGGCAACAAGTTTTTGGGATGCTAAAAGAAACCTTTTAAATGATTACTAGCATGCAGGACCCGTTTTAACTGGTGAATATTATGCCAATTTGGGGTTTAGAATGCGTCAAAAAGTGAAGAAGGAAACGTCGCCTTAAGATAAATGTCGACTTTACTGCTTCATGACAACGCCTCCTCGTATAACTCTGAAGATGCGCTTGCCATTATTTGTGTATTGTAATTTATTACTGAAATCTCTTAACTGTGTGTGTAAGTATTATTTGATATCTTCTTCTTCTTCTTCGCATGACTAGGATTCCTCCTGTTTGTCTGCCTCTTATTTATTTATTATTCATTTTGATATGATGAAAAATAAAAAATAATTCGTTACTATGAAGTTTCTCTAACCTAGTTAGGCTTGCAAGATTTGGAACTCGTATAAACCCATAAAACATATAACATTTTAGCGTGAATATTAAAAAAAGTTTCTAATAGCCTGGAGGTGAGCCGCTAAATGCGAAACGTAACGTTGTGAAAGCCGCTTTGTTTGATAACTCTATGTTTGGCTGCTTGTCTTGTCTCGGTGATGTAGCAGCTAATTTGAATAATTGGAATAGTTTAGTTTAACCAGTCGGCTCTGACGCTGTCTGTCCTGGTGTAGTGGAGTAGCATTCAAGGTAATGCGATCGCTTCCGCGTGGCGTGGTCAATAAACTGACGTGTTTTCTGAATTATTAATTGCCTATTTATATCGATTGTTGGCACGCGTCGGATAACTGACGGCGCTCGCGTGATGCTTACCTCTGTAAGTTCACGATATTTATCAAACGGTGGTAGGTCAGTTTTTAGAAGGACAAGGAATATTGAACCTCCATCTTGGGTTCAAATACCAAATCTTGGATATCGATAACGCCCTAAGTTATTGATGTTTTGAAATTGATAGGTACCTCCTGGGTTTGGTTTTTACGAGTTTAAATATAGCAGTTGTAGGTTTAATTAATATTTAACAAAAACCCGGTGACGTTCTTCACTACAATTGGGATTGTGTATGACTCACATTTTTTCTGATTTTGCTGATGTAAGATATTTTAAACTGGAAGTGTCTTAACGGTGTTGAGTGTTGTTTCTACATCTTCGCTTATTGTATGCTCTTTCATATTTCTTACTTATACCTCGTTACTATTGATACTTCCAGCCAACTCTAATATCTTTGTATTACCTACTTTTGTTGCAACTTTGCAACATCTTGTATTTATATTCAATCCCACTTCCTCATGCGATTGCGGTAACTAAATTCTTCTTGTCTTTCTACTAATGCTATTGTTTATTCTTCAGCTTCTCTATTTGCACCACAATACGTATTACATAGTTTAATTTTTATTCTTCTTGTTCTGCGATCTCTTCAGATCAGTGTCAAAAATTTTGACCCTATTTCTTCTGCTTTTAATATACTCGCCCTTTCTCTCGTGTATTCATATTTATCTTTTAATTCAATGACTTTCGTTTGGCTTCCTTCTTCTTCGTAGTGTGCGAGACGTAGCAATCTTCTCTCCTATGCTTGTGTTGCGCGTTTAGTATGCCACAGACATAGAGAACCTACAGCTTAACGTGGGCTTCGAACCACGGGAAGTGTAAAACTTCTAATCCAGAGAATATTTACTAGGCAGAATACCTCGCTGGTTTGCCATCGCCTTGCGAGGGAGAACGGCCGTTCAAAATCCGATGTTCTGGTACTGGGAATTGAACCCAGGACCTTCAGCGTAGAAGTCTAACGCGCTAACCTCTAACCCACGGCCGCCTCTTATTATTATATTCCAGCAATCGGCTCTAACCAGCCTTTCGCTCCCGCTTCTTTCCTGCCTTGTCAAACGTAATTCTTCTCTTCTTCCTTTTTTCCTATTTTTATTCTTATACCAATTTTCCATGCGAGTTTCTGTTAGTGTTCTAATTCAGCCATCTCTGATTTTGTTCTAACTCAATTCCTTTTGTTTTCTATGTTCTCTTCCATCGCATTCGCCGCCTTTTGTACCTATGTTGCCGTGTCAGCTGAATTTCTATTTTACTTTCTTCAAAAATCGAACTACTTAGTTAGCACCCTATTTTTTACTTTCTGTTCATTTTTAAAATTTATTCCTTATCTCACTTTTTCTCTTGCTTTTTGGTTAACTTAATCCATATCTTCTTTGTATTTCCTGTTTCTATTTTAATGCGATACTTCTTCCATTCTACCCTCTATTTTTGTTCTATTTTAGTAGTTTTTTTTCGTACTTCTGATTAAAGCTAATCCAATTCCTTTTTTTGTATACCTACATTCGCCGTTACTTTCCTGCGGTTATTCAATGTTAATTCTACTCATTTTTTTACTTTTATTCCTGTTTAGATTCGATCTATATCCAATCTCATATATTTGTGTCATTTCTTTGCTTTCAGTTGTTGGATAAATTTATTCTCTTATTTCAGGCTTTCTTCTACTTCCATCTTATTATAATCCAGCACCTCTTCTCCCATTCTGCCTCCTATTTTTGTTTTTCGGTTAGCTCTTTCTATATCCTGATTAAGTTTCGAGTTCCTTTGCTTTCATTGATTTATCCTTTATCACTTTCCTGCTATTGTTTTAAATTAATTTATCTCCTGTTTTACCTCTATTCCAACTCAATACCGGTATTACACCCATCTACGATTGGTTGAATTTACTTTCTATTCCTTTTTAAACTCAATTATTACCGTACTGGTTTTCCTGGTCCTCGCTAACCTAATGCTTCTCCCTTTTCTTCTAACTCAATCTTTCTCCTGTTGGTACCTCCTATTTTTATTCTAAATTGGTCGCTGTACTCTTTAAATCTCTTTCTTGTGGTCTCTCTTGCTTTGCTTTAATTAACTTTTGTTATTGTTAGAATTTAATATTCTCGTTCAATCCTTCTTCCATTCTACCTGTATCCTGATTCTACTCTAATCCAATTCCTTTGCTAGTTCTATCTTATCCTCTATATCGTCCTCCTTGCTGTTCTAACCTAATCCGACCTTCTTTTATACTTCTTTACTTGTTCAAATTCAATTTTTATCCCTCTTCTGGGCCAACTTAATTAATTTTGTTCCCTCTTTTTTGGCTTGTTTCAGCTCTAACAACTTATCTACGTCTACCTTGTATTCTCTTCTAGCTTCTATTTTTATGTAACTAGATATTTCTCCTATTTATATCTCCGTCATCCAATCCCTTTCTTCTTCATATGTACCGCTTTTATTCTTATTCAATGCCTATCTCTATCTTACGTATATTTGTTATTCCATCTTCATCCATCTTCTATGCTATACCAAGTTCCCCGTTCATAATTTAACATAATCCGGTTTCCCTTCAATTCAATTTTTTTCTAGATTCTACTTGTTGCAGCAGTTCTGATTCAATTCTTACTTTCGTTATATCTGCGGGCACTGATCATGTTCTAACTTACTGAAGTCCTCTTTCTACCATATTTTTCTTATTTTAATTGAATTTCCTTCTTTTTGCTCCTTCGTATTTCTGCACTCAGTCTTTCTCCTCTCGTCCATCTTGCGCTTATCTAAGTTAACAATTTCTTTTTCTAGTGTTTTAACGGGATCCATTACTTCTCTTTTACTTCAACGACTGGTCCATCACAGTCCCCATTCGCTTTTTATATTAAGGCACTTGCGTGAAGTCGCATGTTCCACTTTAACTTTTCTTCTATTCTCGTTTCTTTTCTGTTGTCTGTCTGTCTGTCTTATTATTTTTTGTTCTTATTTTAATATACAATCTGTCGTTTTCATATTTCTTCCATCTGAAACTCTTTTTTGTCGTATGTTTGATATTTCACTTATTTTTTTCACTCTAGAATCGTTTTCTATTTTCTGCTCCTAGCCTTTCGCTTACCCCAATCGTTTTAATTTTCCTCGCTTCTTCTATTCTATACTTCCTCTATTTCCTTAACGCCGTCTTAATATTTTAATCTTTTTCCTTTTCTTCCTTCTTATTCCTGTCTGTGTTGTTTTCCGTTCTTGCACTGCTCCCTAATGATTCTTTCCTGATATTACTCTCTGCTCCATTTCATTGAAGTTGTTCTTTAGTTAAGTATTTCAAGTTTATCACTTAAATATCCGCAACAAAGAACGCGGAGAAGATGGAATTATCCTGTCGAATTGAATTAATATTTTTAAGATCACGAAAATGCATAGGCTAAATTTCACGTAAATCGAAAAGTTTCCAAAAATCTTGAATTCTCTTCCAAATAGCATGTCTTTGCTACTTTTTGACTCCGTAAAATGGCAAAGAAGATACTTCAGACCTTCTTTTTTCGATTTGCATCATTGGATAATTCACGACGAAACAAGTTTATTTCAGTGTTGTACGGAAGCAAGAATTTCTTAACTATTTTTTCGTGTGCGAAAAACATTAGTAATTTTGTTTAGATCCGATTTCTAGCTGCGAGCACTTAAGCAAATCCGAGCAGTCTGTTGAGGCTTGCGAAGGAACAACAAAACATTCACGTAATGTATATTTCCGGAACCCACGATTACTGAATGAGTTCGAAGTGAAGGGAAATTGGAGATTTACCTTTTCTTCGTGTGTAGATCGGCCGAAGCCGCATGGAGCCTTTCCAATATGAAACCTGTGATCTAATCGCGCAATCATTTGCAGCGAAATTTTAATTATTTCTGAGTGTGCAACTGCATTCGTATAATCATTTCTATGAAATTTCACATAATTAATAACAGTTCGAATCGGGGCTCTAGTTTTTTGTTCGTGCAAATGATTGGTGGGTGAGTCACGATCAGGATGACATATATGTATGAAATTTATTTTAGAGTGTTAGGAAATCGCAGAGTATTTTTAGTGTAGGATGTTTGTGTAAGAAGTTCCGCCAGATGTACGTTTGTTTATTTTTTTAAATTGAATATAAATTGCCAAAACAAAATTTGCCACGCTGGAGTTTCCCACGGTAACCAGTAGTTAATTATTATTTTTTCTTTTTGATACGTAAATACTTTTCTGGTTAATTAATAGATTATTGGTAAAAAATTAATTACATA
This sequence comes from Limonius californicus, assembly GCA_014611495.1. NCBI lineage: Eukaryota > Metazoa > Arthropoda > Insecta > Coleoptera > Elateridae > Limonius > Limonius californicus. The sequence continues at coordinate 8,218 of JABXWE010061049.1, forward strand.
ATTATGTGGAAGACTGGTCTCTTCCTCCTTTATATTCCCAAAAAGGCTACAACGACGCCAGCGTTTGCATCATAAGTCGCAAAATACTTTCCGGGATGCACTCTGTTTATTTTCGTCATCAAGATGTCATGGAAAATTGAATGGATTTTGAATTCCCAATTATTCTTTATTTTCTCTTTTTGGACACGGAAGTAAAAGCACTTAAAAAGTGCTTCTCCAACTTTTTGTATATTGCGTTTATGTTTTATATTCCTATTTTTATGCTGATTCATATCGTGGAACCAAACAGTGGATAAGTATTTTTAAACTTTTGTTTTCTACAAAATTATCTTACCACCATTGATAAATGACAATTAAATATTTGTACCACTGACACTTATTTTTTCTTTTTATTCATCTTTGTTTTAAATTCTTCAGTACGTTCTTTTTCTTTCATTCTATAGTTTTCACTGTTTCGCTTACAACATGTGATCAAAAACTATTCAAATTAAGGAGGGCTATGTATGTCTGAAATTGAACTATAAACAAATGCCAATCTAAACAACTGTCAAATTAAAGTAATTTATTCACCTGTCAAAATATGTTTAATCTAATTGTTGTAATTTGTTTGTTGTTTTTATTCATAATTATACGAATAAATCAGAGAAGATCAATAAAGATTGTACAAACTTATGTACCAACAAGTAAAGACGAAATGAAGAGGTAGAAAGTTTCTATGACGATATAGGGAACAGTGTAGAGGATGGAGAAGGAGAGGAGACAGACTAATATACTTCCAGAAAAAACATAAAATATACAATGTGGACTCATTCTTCAAGAAACAACAAAAAAGAAGATGGACGTGGACCAGTCCAAATGGACAGTATAAAAACGAAATAGACTACATCCTGTCTACAAACGAACATATAGTACACGACGTAAGCGTTCTAAATGCCCTAACAGGAAGCGACCATCGGATTGTAAGAGCAAAGATAGTAATATGTGGTAGACTAGAAAGATATAGAAAAATAATGAAGAAACAAATGAAATGTAATATAGACACCCAAAAGCTACCGGAAAATACACAAACGTACCAAATAAATACAGAAGAAGAACTGTACAAAGCAAACATCTCTAACGAGGATGAAATAAGCAATACCTACAAAAAATTACAACAGCAATAAAGGAAGCCGCCACAAAGAACGGTAAAAGCGAGAAAAAAATCACATAAGAAACTAAGCAGACCAACAATAGAAAAGACTACTAGAAAAGAGGAGAACCTTAATTAATGAAGGAAAAAGAGAAACACTTAAATAAGTCAAAATAAATAAATTAGAAAGAAGAAGGGCGAAAGAAGACATACGGATGCTTACACAACAAATAATAGGAAGCGTAATAGAAGAGAATAAAGAACCGAAAACATGGAAGAGCAAACTAAGAATGTGTCACAAAGAAATAATAACATTGAAAAATGAAGAGGGTAGAGAAACAACAGATAGAAACGAACTGCTAAAAATAGCAGAGAAATAATATGAGAAACTATATGAAACAAAAGTGGAAAATATATTAATAAGAAACGAAATAAATAAAAAATTAGTGAACGTAACCTCAGAAGAAGTACCGGACATCAACGAAGATTACACCTACAAGAAATGGTACAAGAACTAGCCGAAGCCTCACAAAAAATATGACTGCAAATGAACATAAATAAAACAAAAGTAATGACAAACATTCAAGAAAACAGAAGAGATATAATAATAAATGACAAAGTAATAGAGAGAGTTGATAAGTATGTTTACCTAGGACATAAAATGAAAGTAGGCAAAGAAAATCAAGAAGCAGAAGTCAAAAGAAGGGTCAGGATTCGGAAAATTAAATCAAATATGGAAAACAAAGATACCGTCAGAACTAAAAGCTAAAGTTTTCAATCAATGTGTGGTACCAGCAATGACCTATGGTACAGAAACTTGGGTGCTTACAAAAGCAATCATGAATAGGATGAGAGAGCACAGAGAGCCATGGAGCGAAAAATGGTAGGAAGCAGACAGAAAAACAAACGAATGGCTTAGAGAAAGATCTAAAGTCGGAGATATAGCGACAAGAATAGCAAGACAAAAATGGGAATGGGCTAGACATGTTGCCAGAATGCCGGATCAATGGAGTAAGAAAATTTTGGAATGGAGACTATGGGGGAGGAGAAAGAAAGTCGGCAGGCCAATGATGAGATGGTCAGACGAGATACAAAAAGCAGCCCGAACTAAATGGCAAGAAATAGCAAAGAACAGAAAGGAATGGAAGGCTAGAAAGGAGGCCTATATATGGATAGAGAGAGGCTAGAAGAAGAAGAAGAAGAAGTTTGTTGTTTGTTTACTGTTTACATTTTATTGCGACGAGATACGCTTTGAGGTTAAGTACACTTTGCTTGTGTTTGCATTCGAAGAAATAAACACCAGGTGCAGCCGGTACGTAACATGACAGCTTCGACATGGCTTGTAGTTCTCACAGCCAACTCCAATTTAAAAACCTTTTTGATAGCTCGTTATATGTTTGTCATTACTTATTTATATTAGCTTTTATTTGGTTTTGGTTTTACTATTTTACAGGGTAAATCGGGTATTAATAAGAACATCAGGAAGAAATAAGGCCAGTTTGCCTTGGCGCCTATAAGTCGTTGTGCTTTAATAACGGTATACCTAGAATACTTGAAGAGCATGTATTGTATACCGATTTTCTTAGAATACGACACGACACAGATCGATTCTATTTAAATACCAATGCGACGTAATGTAAGAAGATAAACGTATTGAGTAACAGATAACAAATAGCTGATAACGCAATATTATTACTTGTAAGCATTTGCTTCAATATATGGTATACGTTTGTAGCTCAAAAATTTCGGTATAAAACCAATCTGTTGATCTTAATAACACTTGAATAATATAAGCATTTCTAAAGAAATGCGATTGTGTCAGTAATTGATATACCCTAGAAGGATTTTGAAAATCCAACGTTACATTTCGTAGAAAATTAATCACGATTTATACTTTATGCATCGCATTTAGCTTCAACTTAAACAACATGACAATTTTGTTGAATTTTCCCAGGGAGTTTTTCCACCGGACATCTGTGTTCTTGTTTTTCTATTTCTAACGTTTTTATTTTCCTGTAGTTTTTGAGTACTAAAAAAACATTTTTTAAAACGTATCTGGACCTGACAACTTAAAAACAACTACTTATTTATAAGTATGTATTTTTAATTTAATATGTTCATATTCAACGTGTTTTTTCTCTTAAGTGTTATCATAAAAATCAAAAAGGCAAAAACATGTTTTTAACAAATTAGCTGCATTTCTTCGTTGATTCGCAGGAGATAAATTTTGCAGCAAGATACAACTAAATCTTATCTTCTCCAGACTTTCACAAGTAAAAATAAGTTCCACGAGTGGTTGATAAGAGCAGGTTTTCTTTGAGATTGGGATTTATGTTACTGGGTTGTTTACGCTGTTTTCGGTTTTATATAACGTGATATTTGCCTTCAGATTTAGATTGGCTTACTGATAGCGAATGGCTGAGCTCTGACACACAAAAATATTCCAATGACGGCAGGTTCACATACCCGCACTTTCTCTTCTTTCCTACGTTAGAATCAACTTTTACCTTTCCTTGCAAAAAAAAAACCATAAAGGGATCTACACGACTGCAATGAAGACGAACCTGCTTACTTTTTTGATCGAAGCAGTCTTCGGTAAAAGGTAAAAGTTAAATTACTGTAACCTTTTACTCATCACATTAATTATTATTTCAAGTTAGAAAGGAAAGGGGAAGTGTTGTTAGTCGGTTATTATTTAATTTAAATCCAATTACCCGCAGTTAATTTTGGGTTTCTTCCAATATGCACAAAGTTGCGAAAAGTCTTCCAAGTTTCAGTGCAATTACAATGGAAAAAAACCTTCCAAATGCAACTGAATCGATATTAATTATTGTTTTTGTTTGGTGTAACAGTGAATTCTGACGGTCACGAAGAGGCCCTGGCCTTGTTATTTTATTGGCGGATCCGAAGCGCAATTATACAATAATTAGAAGAGTAGGTTCTGCAAGCCTCATATAGGCTCTCATTATTATCCAATCTTTGCCCGTTAGCCAAGGTCACACACCTGTAACTGTAGTCGGAAATTATATATCTCGTAGGAATTCCAAGCATGTTACTAAGAATTACTGTAAAAATGAGGCAAGCCGCGGAAAACAGCTGCTGATGGAACAAGAAACGAGAAAATGCAGTTATATCTGGGGGAAATCAAAATTGCGGCTTTAGGCGTAGAATAACTGATGTTAAAGTACACGTCGCACGTACGCTTACTATTTTCACTTGAGATTGCTGGTAATGGTTCATCAATTTTTATCAGACTTGATTAATGTATTCGGTTCAAGGTTCGTACAACAATAAGGGGATTTAGAGCTCGGACAATGTCGTTTAAAATAAAATATGAGAAATTAATTACGCTTGGTGAAAAAAAAATGAAAATTGTCCTTTGTTTTGCTAGGCCGAGTTCGAGAAGGAAATTAATAAATCATTTAACCCGAAAATTATTATTATTGGACATTTTAAATCATATTTGTGCTATACAATCTATTTACGTTTATATTATATTCTGGTATTTATACCATAATATCATAATCATAATATTCTGTCTTTTAGTGCCTTTTTGTTCCATAATTTGTAATTGTTTTGCAAAGACCTCATTATAGAAGGAAAAACAAAATGTAATTTCTGCAATAAACAGCTTGTATCAGTTGTTTTAACATATCTTATATACAATAAATCGATTGCTATTTTTTATTGGTTGCGCAGTAGAATACGGCGGACAAACAGTATTCGTAGCTGACCAGTACTCAGACGGGTGGACCAATATACGGGCATCTACAACGGGTCGTGCTTCGGAGGGCACGTAAAGCTGTCGGTCCTGGTTGTCATACGAACATCTTGGACAACGTACACCACGTAGTGCTCTCATTTTTATTCGACGGGTGAGGTTTGCCCCCTGCTCGGCACACGAGCAAAGAGGTCTCATAGAACCTCCTCCATTGTAGGTAATTAACAGCCCAAGAAGAAGAATTGCTATTTTAAGTGTCTAAATCGGAGTAGATCATTGTGCTTAGGACTTTCTCACAATTCAAATCCTTAATGCATATATTATTTTTTTAACATATTCCTTATTAATTTCATATATTTACTGTAAAGCTGTGCCATATACAAGGACGTATCCAGCTCAAAACGGAAGGCGAGGGGTGGCAGCTTTCTAAATCCAACTTCTTTCATAGCGGAGGGAGTCCATGGGGAGGGGTCCATTGGGGAGGGGTCCATTGGGGAGGGGACATGCAATAATACACAATTACAAAAGAAAAACACCATTTATTAATAAAATTAATTTTTCAACGGTAATTTGCGAGGATTAGTTGCATATGTTGTAACTACAGCTTCCACCAAAGAGCTTTCTAGAATCCATTTTTGTATAATTTGCAATAAAGTAACAAACTTTACTGTCGTAAAAATTGTACATTGTGTGAATGTAACGTAACTGCACTGACTCTAACCGAAATGCGCGCGCTCTTATACATGTACGACGTAAATAGCTTCTGAAATATTCTCGTTGTTGATGCGTCGTGAAATGAGACGAGCTTATTCTAGAAAGCTCCTTGTTGCCACGTGCTAACTATGCATCCATCGGTGAGAAGTTATAAGAACTACAACCTGTACGAGTATAATACACGTACAGCTTGTAGTTCTTACGACTTTTAACCGATGGCGCGCGGGTCTCTATTTCGTAATTATTTTCTTTCAAAATGTTGACATACCAACAAGCAAACTACTAATCAATTTTTCAGAAATTTGTTGTTTATATGTTATCTGCTTCATATTAAATTTTTTCCACCTTGGAAGGAGAGGCAGCAGCCCTCCCCCTTGCCCCCCTGGCTACGCTCTTGGTCTTATATCCTCCCTCAGTTCTCAGAATGCCAACGTAAGTCTTCTTAAATTTGAAATTAAAATTTAAAATGTTATTACAACAGTATTAGGGAGTAATACAGCTTGAAATGGATTTTTTTACAATACATACAGTTCAAAATTTGAAAATTTCGATAATTAATAGTAGTTCCCATAGCGACACTAAAACATTTAGGAAAAAAATTAAATGGAAGTTTATAATTCATTTTTCGAAAACTATTTGATACTCGATTAGAATTTTTGGTTGAATGTTTTGCAATTTCACAAATCAGCGTATTCAGCTTATTATAGGTATTTTAAATATACAATTTTCACTTTGAAGGCAAAGTATTAAAAGAAAATATTCAGCTGGAAATGATTTTGAATCTATAACGGTTATTTTCGTGATGAATTTTTTTATGCCCATATTTCTATTTTTATTAAATTTGAAGAAAGTGAACCAATGAATCGGTTTTTTATCTACGTTTTTCCCATATAAGATCATTCATGTTTGTTACATTCGTTACCAGTGGAAAACCCACCGAGTGCACTTACAACGGGTCTCACTTTCAAACAGGAAGCTTCAGGAGATAACACTTACTTGTTTCACTACATTTATTAACAAAATTGATTTAAATGTTAGAAAGAAGAACTGTAACTTTTAACTCGTTTCGGTTTCTTTGTTCTTTTATCAAAATATATTTTTATTTTAAATTTATCATCATCAGGATTTAGGTCATTTGGCCTGTTCAGGCCCCACCTTTTCATAGTCTTCTGACATTCCTTTCTCCCCCAAGTTTATATTTCTTTGCTTTTTGTAGTAATCTATTATCTGGCGTTCCTATATACTGTTTCTAGCTATCACTATATTTTATTATTAGTTCATTTACACTATCTACTTCTAATTTTGCTCTAATGTATTCATTTTTCTATCTTAACTTTCAAGTTCTCAATACTTTCTGCTACTGGAATGTTAAAAAATATGTAATACAAATTGTAATCTTTCGAAATGCGAGGGTCAAAGATGTCTAGTTCGTCCCTGTTCAACCAGTTTTATAATACAAAGTATTTAGAAATTAAAACCACTATAGTTACGTCAAACTTTGGCGAATTGAACAGATTTTTTATACGCTTAGAGCAAACTAATATTGTCTCGAATTTTGTATACATCTTTGTTAAGTGTTTCATACGTAGGTCGAGATATTTTGAAATTACTGTTGCCGATTGATACAATGTCCGATGATTTCATTGTATCATACGATATCATCAAAATGCCTTTTATGGCTGTACTTAGTTCCAACAGAATATAAATCTAAATCGATTTTAAGGACATTGATAAGACGACTGGAACTTTAGAGTTACCATTGTTTTGGTTAATAACTCGAGCCACATTGTAATATTTCTTGACTATAACACAAGCGGCAAAGAAAGTGTTGCAACTTGATTGAATCGTCTTTTACGGGATGGAACTATAACATTTTTGATGAATTTGTTAATAGATAAAGTGTGAGGCAACATATTTCTGTTGACATATCATCCTTAGACCTTATTTATAAAATTATCAGGATTGTGTAAGGCCAGGATTGCTTACTTTTACACTCAATTAGACTGATTTATGCTTATTAAGCGTACCTAAGTGCTTTGTCTACTATTTATTTGGAAACTTTTATTAAAAATAATACTTTGTATGTATTTGTTTTAAGACGCCGATGCCTTTGTACTGACGCACTTTCTGCCAAGTTATTAAAACTGTAAGAAATTCTAAAATGACCTAGTAGTCAACATGCTTTCGTTAGTGTAAATGGTAGACAAGATCGTTGATATCATAGAAAGAGCTCTTAAAGTCACTTCGAATTAAAGTTCTATAAACAAAATTCGCAATTATTTTAGTAACTATTATAATTTTATTAAAAAATAACTAACTTGTGTTTAAGTATGAGTTACGTACTTTATAAATATACGTAACTGCTAACTAATTAAGTCAATGTGTATGAATGTCCAATAAGGGTCCAACACAATGAAGATCCTTCTATGGATTTGTATTTAATGTGAATGAAGCATGGATTGCGCTCCAATTATACAACCATGCAGCATAAACCTTATTTTGTTATTTGCATCGAAAACTTCTAGTTCGGAACATAACAAATATATACGAATATGTTCTTCATCTGATGGATGCTTAAAAGTATGTCTTCTAACTTAAAGTTGAGACAGGTGGAAGGGATATGGACTTAATTTTAATTTTTTTCCTTCGTGACAACTGCCTGTCATCTTTTTTATTGAAAAATTTCTAACAAATCCAATATCTCGTTCTGAATAATTGGAAGTTTCATTTTTCTAAAAGGTTACGTTTCATTATTCAGCCACATCAACCAGAACCCTCAATTTTACCCTTTCTATCCTTTTGAAAGCAAAGACAATCAATTTGTGACAAATTACCACGAATTATTTGTACATTACCGTAAATATAATGAGAAATTCGGTCAGTGACCGAAAAAGCAGTACTTATCGCAGCCTGAAATCTAAAAAAAAAATAGAAGTTCAACGATCTGAATTTTCTGAAGTTTATAGCCATGACAAATTTAATCTGAGTTTTGTACACTCGAGTCGTATCAAACTTCATTTCTGAAGGTGTGTCATATTGATTTTGGCGACTACATTTCAGTGTCAATTATTACCTTGGTAACAACCCTTTGGTGCTGTTTGTGTAGGCAACAAACATATTATTTTAGTCCTGCCCACTCCTCCGTCCCTAGGGCTGTAAATCGAAATCGATTTTAGCTTCTAGTCTTGGCTTTTCAGCTGTATATTCTTCATATTTGAATGAAAAACATTGTTATTTAAAAGATAACCCAAAATACGGAGTTTGAACTTGCTAACGTATAGAGAGCCATGAAAGTTAAAGGCCTCGCTGCTATGTATGTACTTCTTAGGATTAATTTGTTATCATACTACGGCAAACAAAATCTAAATAGTGCAAAACCACCATAACCTTGTTTTTTAATTGCGCTGTAGGATTAACCACGTGGTTCTTGTTATGTAATGTTAGTAACGTAAATCTTTTATCTTTGCACGCGAGATTAAAATAGCGTTTAGATAACGTCGACTTTGTTGCTCATCGCTGCTTTGCTAAGGTCGGCCTATTAACAAACTATGGCTTAATTATATATATATATAGTCAAAGTTCAATTGAAAACAAATCAGCTGGCTGTGACGGATGGTTATTTTAATTCACATTCCGCAGTTTTTATAAAGCATGTTTCTTAAATATTAAGTACGTCATACTTTTTTTTTTACACATTCATACTACCGCCCCCCCCCCCCGGAACCGCTT
>JABXWE010061050.1:0-17005 GCA_014611495.1 Limonius californicus
TATACAAGAAAACACAGTAAACACCAGTTCTTGTTTTGGCTGGCGCAGTTATCCAACCACAAAATAATACGCGGTGCGGTGTATCTCTATATTTTAAGAAGAAAACGAAGAATGTGCTTATGATGTCTTCTTTGTTTCGCCCAGTAATGCCCTCATGCCATATACACGCGAGTGGTTTCTGTAGAGATTTCGTCCCCACCGGAACGAAACTTTCATGGTATGCTACGATCCGTTTTGTGAATAGCACTGTTTTGAAACAATCCACACGCGGCAGCATGATGACTTTTTGTAAGTCAGCTGAGAAACAAAGTGTCCCGTTTTCGAATAGGTGTTCACTATGTTGGCGATACAAGGTTCGGGCCTTCTTAGCTTTGTCGATGTGGATTTTCCACGTTTGACACTTCTCCCAATCGTCTTGTAAATTTTTTTCAGAATGCTATGTAACTTAAAAGTTTCACAATCTTCGCATTCTTCGTGTCCTAATGTTGCAAACGATATACGCAAATTTTTTACTTTCTGTCGATAGAGGTCATAAGATAATGTCAGATCTGGATGCTTCTCTTGAAAATCTTGAAACATTACAGAAATATTCACGTCACTGGGTAAGTATCTAGTGTGCGGCGCATGCTCACGGCGATAATGCGATATCGTGGGATTAAATGATTCTATATGCTGTATAATTAAGTCCTCGCGTTTGAATTTATTATGTTTTGGATGTTTTCCGCGTTTATCTCGATTTGGTTGTATGCTTCCTTTTGGGGTTTTCGATAGAACTTCCGTTAACACCCGATCATTCGTTTTCTTATAACCAAGTGTGGTCAAAAAAAAACACCTTACAAACTTCATGAGCTCCAGCAGTTGTTGGACTAGAATTACTGCTTTCTTCAGAAAAGAAATACTTAAACGTATTTTGTTTTTTTGCATTTTCTGCAGACTTGGGCCGTCTTTTCACTTCAGAAAGTTTACATGTATTGAAAATAAATGTTCGTCTTTCTAACCATGAGAGATTCCAAAACTGCTTATTAATTTCAGAACGTCGAAGATCAGAAATCTTAAAGTTGCATTTTTTCTTGCATTTGTCACGGTCACATGGCGACAACGGCTTATGTTTGTTCTTCATTTGATCTAATTTTGTACGTTTTCGTGTTTGCAAATTCACGTTGTATTTTTTCCGTTTCCTTAGATTTCCCTCCTTTGTGTATAATTCTTCTGTTTGATGTACTTCTTCAGGGTGGTCATGGTTTGCTGGAAGTGCGATTTCATGCAGATCATCGTTTGGCGGAAGTGCATTTTCTAGCCAATCATCATTTCCTGCAAGTGCATTTTCCGCCAGGCCATCGTTTGCTGAAAGTGCATTTTCAGAATGATTTTCAGCTTGGGCAACTTGTAGAGGAAGTGCATCTTGTTCCAAAAACCCGTACTCTACCGAATTCTGAACGTGAATAGAAGTGTGTTCTTCTTGATCATTGGACTGCACAATTATATAATTGGAAATTTCATTCTGTTGCAAGTCATTTTGTAACATTACCTCGTCTTGCTCTGGATTATTATCAGGTTCTAGTTCATCTATTGTGGACGTACAACTATTGAGTTGTAGTTGTGCTGAAGCGGTAACTGTTTCAGCACCTATCTGTATTGTTTTATCCTCGTATCCCGTTACAACTACAACTGGTAGTAATTCTATCCAACGTTTGATATCATCTGAAAAAATGCATGTCTTACAGTGACTGTTTTTAAATCTTACAATTAACAACACGCTGATAGAAAAATTAATTATTCATAGAGTAAACTTACTTACCTTGCTTTGAACTTTCTGTTGTATCATGTAGAATGCTTTGTTCGTCTTCTAGATCCGATTTTGATGTATGATCATCGTATGGAACTGAATTCTCGTCACTACTCTCGGAACTACTTATTGGTTTAGGTGGTTTCTTTTTCTTGGCTAGCGCCATAATCAATTGTGTACGCTTTGACATTTTAATAAAAACTTACACAACAAAACAAACTAACAAGCCAACACACTCAACTTTATAACCTCAAAACTAAACGGCATGTGGTTCTACTGACGGCAGCTTACTAAGAATAAATGCAGTAAGTGAACGCTGCTTAGAAAGAATGCAGTATATGCACTGCATATGCTGCACTTTTGCTTCGAATACTTCCGATACGGCGTTCTTCTCTAGTATCTAGGTTCAATTTTGTACATACGGCAAATAAAAGTGGTGTAAATTTCTTATATTCATGGTATATACGGCGTTTTTGCTTAGTAAATAAGTCGTAGAACACGTATTTGATACAATGCACCGAAAATCTCATTTTGGCCATTTTTGCACATACGGCACTTTCGCTTAGCAGGGCAGTATAGTACCAAAAGAAAAGGCATAAAATCATGTGAAAAGGATATACTAACTACTTTAAATAACTACTTTTTAATTTGCAGGCTATGTTAGCCCTTTTTAAGGTAGTGGCATATATATTGTAACCTAGATTTTAAATTTTTTGTAGCCAACTTCGTAAACGTACAATGAAATTAAATAAAATACTGGACAGTTATGTGTCAAATATAACTGCATCCGTTGCATTGACATTTCCTTGACAACTAATCAGCGGTAATGGTGGAAATAGTATATTTATTGTGTGAAAGATGTTATCCAGTTGAATCTTAGAATAAATGAGATAAAATAGTGAGTATACCTAATATTGTTGATTAATTTTGTTAATTTATATCAAAAGCCTTTATATTTTCTGTAATATTTACAATGTTATTATAGCGATATGCTAAGACTGAGTTTTGTAGTTTCCTGTCTGTACCTGCCTATTGTAGTTTATTTTGTTTTTGAAGTCTTTAATGACAAATTGTTAATTTTTGATACCTACTCATAATTTTAGTTTTTTAAATCTATATAGGTATAATACAATTTATTACGTAATAATAAATAAGACACGATCTTGATGATTAAGTGCCTAGCTATATAAAAATGATACTCATTGTTATGATTCAAAATGAATAAATTTATATTTTTTCTAAGAAAACACTTTTAGTTAATCCAGTCAACTTCGAGTACCTATATAATAAAACAATGTTGAGCACCTCTCGTTTTTGATATATGTTTCACTTGCCTCAAATAATATTTTTTGCTTTGCTAAGCCAAAATAAACCTTATTTAAATACCAAAAGGATACAAATACTTGAAACACTGTCGGAAATATATAATAATAATATAATTATTGTTTCTTTTTTCTAAGGTACTAGAAACTGGTGCAACGAATTAAACAATGTCGGTTCCGCCGGGAGTCTGTTTTGTGTGTCGGCGGGCACTCGAAGAAGGTGACAGTACAGCCGTAAAAAAACGTGGTATCCAAACGCTAATTACCGCGAGTGTGGAACGTGGTCTCAAGGACAATGAAAAGTTTTTGGAAAAGCTGGATGAAGTCAATGTTCACGATGCTTGTAGAAAGAGATACACCGCTCTACATAATGTTCATGCATGTGCTCGGCGTAGAGGCGATCAAATTCCACAACCCCACCTATCGACCTTAAGAACATCGGTCACTATGAATCTCCAGAGTATTTGTTTCCTTTGTGCGGAGGAAATCACTGAGGAGTTTCTGCAGCTCCAAAGGAAACTTTCCAAGTCACGCACACAAATATGTATTCAAAGAGATTTGTCTCAATACTTGAAAAATCAATTTTTACCATCGTTTCGTTCTTTCGAGATTGTGAGTGAACTATTAGTCTCACAGACTTCGTTCTGCTTTAATGAAAGCAAATTAAATGTACTACAACTTTACTTTTAATGACTTTTCTCATAGGACGAGCGATTTTGCCAATATTTTGCTCCGAAGGGGAGCAAAACTTAAAGTTGTCAATTTTCGGGAAAAATGGACCATCTTCGAAGGGCCACAGCTTGGTCCCTATAGGGTTTATAGAGCTGCGGTTGGGCTTAAATTGCTACACATTTAATTAACTTTAAAAAGTACTAAGATTTGTTTGTCGAAAAACGCATAGTTTATGACTTTTAGAGCCAAATGTCAAAAAAGTCCCAAAATATCGCAGTTTTTCGCGTGGTGCGCAGCAAGCACAAGTTTTTCGAAGTTGCAAATTTGGACTCACACTACCCTAAGTGGTCCATACAACATACCAAAAAATCAGAACTACATCATGCTTTGCGAATTTAATGTCGATTTCTACTGGGCTAAGACAAATTTGCAACAATATTCTGTATTTAATTTATTTAATAACACATAATTTGAAGTAATAGCATAATAGCATTGCCCCCTTAGCATTTGCACTAAAATTACAATCAATTATTAAATAAAATATCCTGATATAGTAAAAAATTTGAAATGATATATACTATATATCAATATTGTATAATGTTACAAAGTATTTATACAGGGTTTTTCAACGAAAAGTAGCCACCCTCAGTATCTTTTAAAACAATTCTTTAGTTGAAAATCGCCAAGACACGTCAACAAAGACAGCAAAGGGGTCATATTTTCACCTAAAATTCGGACGTCTGTCATCAACCCCTTACCCGTCACAGCCACCCCCTCTAAAATTTCAAATAGCACCATACCATGTGGGGCATATCGTTGGAAAGGTTATTTCATAAGGAATTCATTCTACTATTTATTTTTTTATTCGACTGAAATTGAAACATAAAAAAATTAAAAACGATATTTTGTTTATTTTGGTTAAGCTGCTGAATAGAACAATTACCGTTAAAGTAATTGTTCAAAGTGACTTCCGTTAACTTCCATACAATAATACAGACGACTTTGAAAGAGAGAACGAACATTTACAAGAACTTGCGGTGTCAATTCTCGACGTTCTTCTGTTATTCTCTACCTAAGATCTTCGATGTTGGCCGGCTGTGTTGCATATACTTTGGATTTCAAATGCCCCTATAAGAAATAATCAAATGGAGACAGGTCGGGTGATCTAGCCGGCCATTCGATGGGACCACGTCTTCCAATCCATCGTCCAGGAAACCGATTGTTCAAAAGTTCTCGAACGGGAACAACATAGTGAGGAGGTGCACCATCTTGCTGGAAAACTAATTCATTTTCAACCAAATTTTTGTCATTTTCCAGTAGTTCTGTTATACACGGGTGTCAAGAAGCTCAATAACTTGACGAAAATAACCAAAATCAAAGAAGAAGAAGTCAAGAAGCTCAAGGTAAATAGCGCCATTCAAAATACCGTCAATAAAAAACGGGCGAACGATGTGGTTTCCTAGAATACCTGCCCAAACATTAAGTTTCTGGGAATATTGGGTATGGGTTTCCCTAAACAAATGCGGATTCGTGTCTGACCAATACTTACAGTTATGCCTGTTGACTTCTCCCTTCAAAAAACGTACACTCATCGCCGAAACAGATATTGTACAACAAGTTCACGTTGTTCAATAGATTATTAGACATAATTTCGCAAAACTGTAGTCTTCAATCATTGTCGTCTTCGTTTAGTTCTTGAACAAGTTTTATCCTGTATGGGTGAAATTTGTGCTTTTTTAAAATTCTCCATACACTGCTTGTTGAAACCCCCGATGCCTGGGAAAGTTGATTTGAAGATTGATTGTTATCCATTGCAACGTGTCCCAAAACAGCAACTTCAACATGTTCATTAATAATTGGTCTTTCTGGTTGATGTTTTCTGTTTGTCACTGAGCCAGTCTCCATGAATTTTTGCATCAACTTTATAACATACTGATGGTGAATGAATTTTTTGGGATGAATGTCATTGAACGCACGCGCTGCGGCTCGTGCACAGTCGTTATTTTTGAAACAAAAATGCACAATCTCGATTCTTTCGGCAGTGGTGTAAACTATGTCGACACTTTTATAATATTCAGAATGAACTGAATGTTGACTGACAGATGAAAAAACAAAAGATGAAACAAAAGCATCTAGGTACTGCTATATTCAGCAGCTTAACCGAAATAAAC
Source organism: Limonius californicus (assembly GCA_014611495.1). NCBI lineage: Eukaryota > Metazoa > Arthropoda > Insecta > Coleoptera > Elateridae > Limonius > Limonius californicus. The sequence continues at coordinate 5,952 of JABXWE010061050.1, forward strand.
AAAATATAGTTTTTAATTTTTTTATGTCTCTATTTCAGGCGAATAAAAAAAATAAATAGTACAATGAATTCCTTATGAAATAACCTTTCCAACGATGTGCCACACATGGTATGGTGCCATTTGAAATTTTAGAGGGGGTGGCTGTGACGGCTAAGGGGTTGATGACAGACGTTCGGATTTTAGGTAAAAAGATGTCCCCTTTGCTATCTTTGTTGACATGTCTTGGCGATTTTCAACCAAAAAATTGTTTTGAAAGATACTGAGGGTGGCTACTTTTCGTTGAAAAACCCTGTATGTAGGGCATACATAAGATGTTTTATTAGTTAAAGAAGCATGTGTGAGGTTAGTTTGGTACACTATCGATAATTGTATTACATCAAAATGGACCAGTTGTGCAAATTGCGAGACATAATTTAACAGACAGTTAGGTTATGTTGTATACTGTCACAGAAATCAATCCACATGCATTTGCACTTTTTCAAAATCCATTACAGTAATTTCAGTAACAGTAAGATGACCAATTTTCATAGTGCAAGTCTTAAATATAAAAGACAAGCTGTATTGTATTTATTAACATTAGTTAACTGTGAAATTTTTAGTGTTTTTATGGTTTTTGCTTTTCCAATAGCCAGTAACAATAAGGTTAGTACAATATTATGGGTTAAATGAACAAATACGCAAGCGTTACTCCATAATTTTAAACGATTTTAATAATTACAGTAGGTTTTAACAGTTTTTCGTGTATTATATGTATTTTGAAAATAAACATACCACTTTCAAAAGCAATATCCTGTTGGTACTAGTATGAAATTAAAAAGGAATACTCTTAGTAAATTGTAACATGTATCAAAAAGTTAAGATTCTGACACATATCTTTGAATTTGTTAGGCTTAGCTTTTTGCTTTTCTAGTATCTAAAAAGTGTGGTAAAATGTCAAAGCACACCTTTGTATAATGCACTAGCAGCTGCACATAATTTCATTTATATATAAGCAATTGCCTCTTATTTATTTCCTACCTGATTAGTTGCTCTAAATTCTTCCACAGTTTTAGTCTTGAGCAAAGATTTGACAAGACGCACAACTCCAGTAGGCGAAATAAAATTAGTTTCTACATTTACAACCTTGAGTGTGTTATTCTTCTCTAGTGCATCTGCAAGCTTATGTGCCTGTTTGTCTGTCAGGCCAACATTTGTTAACGATAACGTTTCCAAGTGTGTGTTGTTAGCCAGAGCAACGAACAGACTATCAAACTTGTCATCGGAAATATTCTGAAAGCAGAAAAACATTATGTTTACGAAAGACACTAGGACCTGACTGGAAACCAACCTTAATATTATTCCAATTAAGGTCTACTAATTTTGAATCATCTTCCTTAACTTGTCTAAGAGTGTCGTCTGGATTCGTGTTGTTGGGAGGATCTTGAGGAAATATTTTCTGTTTGGAAGCTTTCGTTATTCCATCCCAGCCCACACCAACAGGCTGCCCTTTGTTTAGGAGAGACGCATGGTACTGATCTTGATTCATCATGGAGTGGAAACCCAAAATAGCTAAAAAAAAAAACATTTTTAGGTAGAATTAAAACTCAGCGTGAATTTGTAAATGAAGAGTATAATTTTAAATTACCTGCTAAATCAATAATTTCTTCTTGTGAAGCATCTTGGAGGGCATGTTCATATTCATCTCCCAAATCAACAGCAATTTGTTCATCTGCTTGCTGCTCTTGCTTTGGTGGTTCTGGTGGAATCCACTATAATCAAATGTGAATATAACGTTCTTACAAGCACAAAAATGTTTCACATTTAAAATATTTGAAAGTAACTCACTTTTTTCCCTCTAACAACTCCAGCAACATAAGGTTTAGCTTCGGGTACATCTGGAGTTTCAATTGCTTGCTTGTTTATGTGTTCAATTAACTGCTTCCGATTCAAAGGGCCTGTGGATTCTTTTTCACAGTCATAGTTACATCTTTGTGAGGGAGGTAAAAAAGTATCCTGTTGAACAGAAAATTCTAAATTGCTTCCCATTAACAACACTAAATACTATAAAAACAATGTTATCTTGTAATACTTACATCAGGGTCAACTTCTTTCGCTAGAATGTTTATTTCTTCAGGGGACAACTTGGACAAAAGGTCTTCCACATCGACCTCATCGTAAGCACTAATATCTTTGCCATAGAGTTTGGCTGGAGTTGTCATGGTTGTTGTGGTCGTATTGGACGACGTCTGAAACGTGAAATTTGTTTACCATAACCTTATATCCACTTTATTTCTCAATGCTTAATGGAGATTCAAGGGGGGCTTACTAATTAAATATGTTTTGCAACATAATGGTGTAATAGGCCACTAAACAACCTGTCGCCAACGAGGCTCTAAATTCGCGATTTATATGCTAAACGTACCTATTTAATTCTACTGATTGTATCCACACCCATAAACGCCAACTCCCTTTGACCCTAATTTTTCTGGAGCCTGACGTGATCATCTGACGATTTAATCAATGAATAAGGTGTGATTGTCAGGCATAACGATCTTAGTATCCAAATTGTTATAGTACAAAACGTATTATACCAAATTGCCATTGTATACAATATACAAAACTTATACTCCACATTTTAACAAAATAAAATTGTGTAATACTTTTAAGTAGTTTTATTTAACATATTTTTCAAAACATTGATGTCATCTTAAATAAATTTTGATTATTTTATCGTGCATATATTTATATATTTTCCGAATGTATTATATATTTGCATATGCGTGCATAAGCAAATGCTCTGAAGAATATTTATAATGAATAAATTAGTAGTTTACCAAATTTAATGACAACAAACTATCTTTATTTTAACTTATTCTGCGAATTTTGCGAATAACTATTTATAGCATTTCATAACAGTAGTATTTTATACTTTAGGGAATTGTTGCAAAAGCAACGAGAAGGCTTTTCCAAATTGGTATATTCTCAAAGTTATCAATCGGTGTATAACATCTTATTTTCGGCTTTCCTCTAGAATTACTAGAAAATCGCATAAAAATTAAAATTGTATCATAGACGAGCAAAATTTAGCTATTATTGTACAGGGGCCGTCAAAAGACTGGTTATTTTATTTTCTGAATAAACTATTAAATGGTACAGCAATCGCTACGTGAATATTGAAGTTCAACGTTTGTGGTAAATAGAATTCGTAATGCCCCTACGTGCAATACTATTGCAAGTTGGGTTAGAGAATGGTGAAATAGTGGATCAGTTTTAAATGGAAAATCAACTGAAAAGTCTTGATCTGCGTGTAATCCAGAAAATGAAAAAGAATTAAACATGCAATCGTAGTGGCTCATTAAGTTTATCAGAACCAAGTTAACGATGAAAGAAGCAGAAAATGAAATTTCATCCTTAAGAGATTTCAATTACACAGAAATTGACCTATAAAGATAAACAAATACGAATTGAATTTTGCCAACAATTTTTACAACTCATAAATGGTAATCCACTGTTCTAGATTTTTATTTGGGACTACCTGACAAGTATATATTGCAAAACCAAGAATAATTAATGAACTTAAAACAAGTATTAAAGTAGAAGTTCGTACTATTCCACAAGAATCACCTAATTTTGTCTACAGCTTAGAAGAGTATTGAAAATGACGGAGGCCACTTGCGGCATGCAATATTTCATAAACAAATATTCCGTTCTTATACTTCAACAAACCGCGTTGTTTAATTAGTAATTATGCTAATAAATGATTAATTAGAAGATAACATAATCAGTCCTTTTTGACTGTCCTTGTACCCAAAGTAAGTAAAGAAAACTGATAGATATGTGCAGGGCGGTTACGTATTTGCTTATAGCTGTGTAGTGAACAGCTAAATATGCCAAAAATTGCTCGATTGTGGGTCTAGAAATGAATAGTATTATTATTTTTGTAGGTTCTCCTCTAAAAAAGGTTCTTCTTACAGCAATATTTATTGTCGATTACCTAAACTATACATTTAGTTTTGCTTAAGTAAATTCAATAAAATACAATAAGTATAACTTGAATGCTAATTTTTAAAACTTAATATATTTATTTATAGGTCCATTTTGTTATTTTTTCTAAATTTCAAATTAATTTTAAAGAAGTCCTTCGTTTTTATAAATAATTATTGAGTTATGAATGCTAATAATTCATAATAGAAAAATATGAGACATATTTAACAGTTTAATAATAAAACTAGTAAAATCATACATTGTTACAGTGTTTTCCATTTATTTAAAAATGTCTAGCGTATAAACCAAGTATTGTTAACAATATTGTATGCTGTAGCCTTGTAAAAACGAATCCATTTATTGCTTGTTAATATACTACTAATGTCATGAAACACTAAGTAGATGTAATCTGATTAATTCTTATTCTAATAAATTATTAATTTTCAAGTGCGCTTCAATTTTGAATATAAATAAATATTTATAAAATTTGCAACTGCTTATAATATATTATTTTTGTTGGGTATATTTAATTTTAATAGCAGATTTCTGCTAATTGTATAAAAGTATGTGTTGTCTAAAAAATTACAAGAAATATTCTCAAGTAACCAGTAAAACTTGATTTAGCTACATTTTAATTAATGGAAATTTTTCTTGGCTGGTTTTAAAGGCGCTTGCGTAAGTTGCAATCTGAAATAATTATTTTCAGTCATTAAGAATCTTAGACCAGACGAAAGAAAATCCTTCGTCTTCTTAATGTATTTTAGGAAAAATCCATTTATCTGAAATTGCACCCCGCAAGCATAGGCTAACGACACTCCTCCTCCCATTAAAGATCTATCATACGATTACCAATACTTAAACCTTTATTATTATTATTTTGTGAATGTGTTACAACATTTTTCAAGAGGCAACAGATAATAATTAATAAATACAAATTTTAAATAAAATTATCTAAGATAACGTTTATTAAATTTTTGTTATTAACTACTATGTATAATAATTAAATAATTCTGCAGAAATTCTTTTAGCTTATTTTTCCTTGCCCCCTATCAAATATTTTGACGGTTCGCCGTAGGAAGATGCTTCATTGAACCACTGATCTGAGCGTTTATCATTTTGCAAAGTTAACACACCTAGCAAAGAATAAGAGTTTCACATGTATTATTGTTAAGCTTTTCCTAAATCTACGACATATTTGTCACATACATTACCCTGAACTATCAATATATTCTGCCCAGTTACTTCTACTAGCTGAATATTTTTACAAATGAACGGCCTAGGTTAGGTTTAATTGTATTGCAATAACTACATGGTTGCAATCTTATACCACGTTTTTAAACAATCCTCCAAATTCCGTTTTATCGTTTACATATTTCAACCATCTCCCCTTCGACTGTTTTGCTTATAAAATAAACCCTGGTAGACAGCAATTTGCTGTTAGATTTTCTGAGAACAACGTCAGTTGTTTCCACATTCAAGCGACTATAAATATAAAAGTTAACAATAGCAGCAGAGATCTTTGAACACCCGGTACATTATATAAACCGACAGCAACAATGGCTGCATTGCTAGCTCAATTTTGCCTAATTATTGTAATTAAGCTCAATTTAAAGTGCTTCATGATTCAGACATTACATAAAGTAATAAACAAACAGCAGCACACGTGAAATTAGGATATACATATAATAAAAAGGATTCCATTGAAGTTTGTTTGATGACAATCAGTTCCAAACCTTCAAAAACCTAAACATTGAATCCGGAAGTCCAAGACAAAGTAAAAATTCACGGGCGAAGGAAAAAAAATGGTTGAAAAGCGAATTTTTATGAAGTTCAGGAGTGTTTACAAAATATCTAAAACGGAGGGCACGGCTTTCTGGGAAGAATTATTGTCGAAGGAAAAACTCGTGCAATTTCAAGGTCAGGGCAGGGAAGAGACCGTCGTGTTTTGAGTGAATTTCTTTGTAGCTTTGGGGGTCCGGGGACAGGAACAAGCTGCCCTGGCAGCGTCCCAACGCGCTATACTTGGAGATTCGCTCGAAACCGATTATTTATAGTGAGCAAGAAGCGGCCAGTGGCCTTCCAAATACAAAATGGCGGCGCCCGTGACCTACAGATTCATTCAATCCAACAACCAAGGCAGGTAATCAGAACTGCAACAATACCGGTGTCGGTGCTTAAATCAGCTATTTTAAGGAACCTTCAGGTAAAGGTAAATATTATTTAAAAGTTTGCATTTATAGTGTTATAAAATAGGACAATGTTTGAAGTGTCACGAAGGTGGTCACCGTAACAAAAATTGCTCCTTAAGATAATACTGCAATCTCTGAGAAGAATTGCAAAAAATCCAAATTTACAACGATATAAAAACCGAGGCAGTTTGCGGAAGGCGGATCTATATTTAAAAATGAATGTAAACTGTGAATCGTGCGGTTTATATCCGACGGCGAATTCTTTTCGTTTGTATAACAGGTTGCTTCACAACATAACCCATTTATAAGCGCAAACCTTGTTTCTTCAAATTAACGCGGTTCGTTATTTAATTAGAGTCAGTAAGAAGCATGACTGTAACGTTTCAGCCCGCAGACGATTTTCTCAGAACGCGGAAAAAGAAACAAACTCTGAAACGAGCCTTCCTTCATGTTTCGAATACTTGTGCGAACAATTTACGGACAGGTAATTACATAAATAACTGGAATGAAGCACACAGAATACAGGTATTTACGGAGCTGAGGTAACTTGGAACAAGTTTAGTTTTCTTCAATGCCAATGGCATTAAAAAGCTAGTAAATCAGAGACCAAGACAACTTCCATTTAATTTGCTTCACGGATGAAAATGATCAATGAACAGTTGGGTATTTATTGCCGATCTGTTTCACATAAAAATAGAAGTGAGGGAACGTGTCATTAATTTTCGGGGGTTAGCAAATTCTATGGAGATGTTTTCATAAAAATTATATAGAATAGGCAGGCACTGTAAAACAATATAATATGGAACAAAATTAGAGCAACTGAAGGTAATAGGATGGTATTATTTTGGGATGTTCGATATTCAAATAAAAATATGTAAAATGTAATACCAATATGTGTAATAGCAAAGTACGAATCGAACACCTACATAGTGTGGAAAAAGTGTGGAAAGAGGTTTAAGGAATATAATACGACAAGAGGATGATGGAAAAGAACAAATGGTAAAGACTGATACTGGAAAGAGGTAAAATGAAAACTGATTGTAAAATACAAGGTGTGGAAAGAGATTTAAGGAATATAATACGGGAAGGGGACGATGGAAAAGAAAGCAGGAGGGAACAAATGGTAAAGTCAGATACTGGAAAAAGGTAAAATGAAAACTGATTGTAAAATACAAGGTGTGGAAAGAAATTTAAGGAATATGATACGGCAAGAGGATGATGGAAAAGAAGGCAGGAGAGTACAAATGGTAAAGTCAGATACTGGGAAGAGGTAAAATGAAAACTGATTGTAAAATACAAGGTGTGGAAAAAGATTTAAGATATAAAATACTGAAAGAGGAAGTTAGAAAAGGAGGACGGAGGGAACAAACAGCACAATCTAATGCTTTAGAAAAGTAAGATAAAATCTGTTGGTTAAGCACATCGCGCGGAAAGAGATTTGGGGAATATAATACTCGATCTGAAAGTTGGAAAAGAAAGAAGTAGGAAACAAATGGAAGAATCAGATACGGTAAAGAGGTAAAATGAAAAAAGGTTTAAGAAATAAAATACTGGAAAGGAAAGTAGAAAAGGAGGATGGAGGGAACAAACAGCACAATCTAATACCCTAAAAAAAGTGAGATAAAATCTGTTGGTTAAGCAGGTACATGGTGTGGAAAGAGGTTTGGCGAATATAATACTAGATGAGAACGTTAGAAAAGAAGGAAGTAGGAAGCAAATGGAACAATCAGAAACTGTAAAAAAGTAAAATGAGAACTGATTATAAAATACGTGGTACGAAAAAAGGTTTAAGAAATAAAATACTGGAAATGGAAGCTAGAAAAGGAGGACGGAGGGAACAAACAGCACAGTCTAATACTCTAAAAATGTAAGATAAAATCTGTTGGAAGTACATGCAGTGGAAAGAGGTTTGGGGAATATAATACTAGATATGAAAGTTGGAAAAAAGGAAGTAGGAAATAAATGGAAGAATCAGATACGGTAAAGAGGTAAAATGAAAAAAGGTTTAAGAAATAAAATACTGGAAAAGAAGCTAGAAAAGGAGGACGGAGGGAACAAACAGCACAATTTAATACTCTAAACAGTAAGATAAAATCTGTTGGTTAAGTACATGGTGTGGAAAGAGGTTTGGGGAAATAATACTAGACGAGAAAGTTGGAAAAGGAGGAAGTTGGAAACAAATGGAAGAATCAGATACTGTAAAGAAGTAAAATGAAAATCGATTATAAAATACGTGGTACGGAAAAAGATTTAAGAAATAAAATATTGGAAGAGGAAGCTAGAAAAGGAGGATGCAGGGAATAAACAGCAGCAGCAGAAAAATATAATACTCTAAAAAAGTAAGATATAATCTATTGGTTAAGCATATGTGTGGAAAGAGGTTTTGGGGAATATAATACTAGATGAGAAAGTTGGAAAAGAAGGAAGTAGGAAACAAATGGAAGAATCAGATATTGTGAAGAAGTAAAATAAAAAGTCGAATATAATACTATAAGAGGAAGCTTGAAAATGAGGAAGGTCGGAAAAAGTAAGATAAAGTAGTTGTAAAATACGAGACGTGGAAATAGATTTGAGGACTATAATGCTAGATGAGGAAACTAGAAATGAAGGAAGAATGTAACAAACGGAAAAAGCATATATAACCATAAAACAGGAAGAACACTATACACAAAGTATGTGAAAATGAAATACAGTCCTGAAACGTGCACAACCAAAGAGCTGCCTATTAGAAACGAACGATAGAATACACAACAGAGATTCACAAAGAGAATCAAGACCCATCAACAGATTCAGTACCTACAAAAACGGCGAGAACAGAAGAAGCAATCAGTTTTTTGAATGCACTTAATGCTTCTAGACTGATAATTAGTTTATTAACAATTATTTTTATATACATTTTCTCCTACCTGAAGAATTATTTTAATGGGAAATCATTTCACCCTTTATATCAAACTGAGGGAGATCAACTAAGTGTTGTTAACTGGACGCCGTCAGCTAGTTGCAGTTAACTGAGTTCTGCTCAAAGGACGCTATTAGTAGAGGGCACCGGAAATTACGGATATCAACAGAGTGCCGTAAAAGTAAGTCTAATAAAACTCCTATAAAATGACCATCTCTGGTACGTTTAAAAAATGGCCTTGTTTAAGAGCGGTTTCATTAGAAATTTTAAACGTTTTTTAAAGTTGTAGAAAGAATGTACACCAAATTACTGTTCAAATACTTATTAGAAAAGAATTTAAATGAAAGAAAGATATAGATTGTATATGAACACATTTTTAAACCTTAGGAAAAAAGTTTACTTTTTAGACACAATTTCATTTTTAAACTTGGTTTCTAACTTAAATATGATAATCACTAATTTGCTTGAACCTAAGTCCTTAGCTAAATTATTGAGTCCACCTAAAGAATGCACTGCAATGCAATGAGAATTGATGGCCTCTTCGTCTTCAATGTTACCATTATCGATATTATGTGTAGCGTCCTCACTTTTCTTTTACCTTAGTGCATCTTGCAAAAGATGATTTACCCAGTTGTCGTCAAGTTTCTCTATTGATGGAATTTCTTCCTTGGTACCTTTGCATTAATTTCCAGATCAACGCCATTTCGCAATTCTTTCAATTCGTTTTCAACATCGTCACCCTATAGTTCTTCATTTGCAGTCTGAGTGGTATCGATTCCACTTGCTTCCAAGCACTTTTCAATTGTTTGTGCATAATGCACTGCGTCGGAAACAGATTTGTTTCATCCACTCTTTTGTGGGGTTGTCTAGAAAAGGCAGCATATTTCTGTTCTGTGATTTAACTTTTTCATTGAATTGTTGTAACCAAACCGTATAAATTTCCCAGTCATTCGTGCTTCTTTATTTGCATAACGTTTCACAACCAAATTCGACACATCAATGTTTTTTAAACCATTGTCGTTGTAAGCCTTAAAACCCTCTTGTAAGACAACAGGTCATAAATATCCCACAGAAGATGCTATGGCTCAAATAATATGCAAAAGTGGGCAGACAAGAAAACAAGAAAGAAATTCTCAAAGCTGCAAATGATGGTTTAAAGCTTATATTTCCGTTCCCGGTCGCGCTAAAGGAGCGTTTTTGCGGGAGGCCCAATGCATTAATAATACCTTACAAATTTTTGGTTTTTAGAAAACATGGTCATTTAGAGCGAGTGATCAGTTGGAGCTTTATTGTATACTGAAGGTTTTGGGAGGACGGATAACTGAATGCCTTTACCTAATTGCGGATAATACATTAGAAAGTCGTCTGTATGGAGTCAACTGCAAGGGTCTTGTCAATTGGACGCTTTGAACGGTCTTTACTGGTAGGCAACTGGGCATTGTCAAGCAAGCGCCGTCAACTGTTTGCTGTCAATAGGCATTGCCAGCTGGGCCTGGTGGACAACTCAGACACAGCCATTTAAGCGCAGTCAACTGGACAATGCTAAATACAGCATCATCTAAGTGTGGTTAATTTGTGAATTCGTTTAAGCACAATACATTTGACACCATTATTTAGGCATCGTCAACTAAACGCCGTAAAAGTAGGTGCTGGGGAATCTTGGCGCAGAAACAACTGGACCACAAATAAAACTTGATGTACATTTATTAGTGATTAACTTTTGAATGTCCACCAATAAATTTTAAACGGGATTTGTATCACATACATGATACGTAATGTTATTCTGAACTACTCAAAAATGAATAGGGATATTGTAATATGAAGCAGATATGTTTGTATTTGGCGGTTAATGGTCGTCTATTATTGATAATAATTAGAGCAAGCGGCAATGTTTGATGTTAAAAACAAAAAACAATCGAATGCAGTTGCAATTGTTTAACCGTATTAGTGTCAAAGCGAGTTTGTGTGTTTGATTAAATAATCTTTCCTGTCTTCTTACTTTT
>JABXWE010061054.1:0-11482 GCA_014611495.1 Limonius californicus
AATTAGTTTCATTTATGGTGATTAATGAATTAAAATCCTAGAAGCTGGACCTGAATTCCATTTATAGGCAAGTCATGTCACCTTTTATAATATCTTCTTGTGTTGGTTACTTTTTAATAAAGAAGTTTTTAAATATAAGTCATTCTTTGTGTACAGGACACCATAGCATATGCCTCAACTGCAATTCCAGTCAAACAAGAAACAACTCTGCTTTTATGTGAATCTAAAGAAAACTTCCACAAAAGAAACAACCCTTAAGATGTGATTTAATATGCATGTATCCTTTATTTATATAAAAATAGTTAATTACGCTACGCAAAAACCATCTCAATATATATACATAAATTCACATTCATGAATAAAATGAACACACCACAGTACGTTCTCTGAACGTTTCTAGGGAAAACAATAATGCGTAGATCAGTTTTATATTAGGAAGCGTTAATCCACTTCTAAAATGTTAAACAAACCACCGAATTCACGTCTAGAATCGACGATATCGCGAGGCCTCGTGTAAGCAAAACTAGATTAATTACCCAAAATAAATGGTATATGCGCACGGATAATTATAAATTTATGCAAAATTCCCCCTTTCGTTTGAACTTTAAATCAGAAATTTTAATCTCGTAAACTGCAGACCATTTAACAAGTTCTCAGTGTACAAAAAGTTATTTGAATATGAACATGAATTTTTCCAAGTAAAACATTGAACTTAATACAACATTTTTCGAGTATTTAAATATTCCAACATAAATATGTCTACGCAATTAAACGAGTTGCAGTTATTCGTCTTTGATAGTTTTCGAAATTCCATGAACTTATCAACCCAACGCAGGTAAGGTAAAAAGTTGACTAACAGACCTTGAACGTAGGTTTTCTTTACACAATGGACTCGCTGTACGACCATCTGCTACTCATGCAACGCCGACGTTCTCTGCACTGGAATTTCTAGCCTGGAATTATCGAGATCGCGGAATTTCCCACGTCGTTATAACTTCGATCAGTTTCCGGATTTTTTCACTCTTCCGGCTGCTATTTGATCCCTAAATAAATTCAACTGTCTTAGAAAAGAAGCAAGTGGAATAAGGACCTTCTAAGCTTACCATAAGATGTAAAATTGGCAGAAGAAAACTCTCCTAGAGTGCACTAAATTAGGATTACTCCCTGGGAAAATCTTACTATCACACTACCGTGTTTAAGTTTCCCCTAATCACTTGCAAATTCACAAATTGGAATAATCTTCCGAGTCGTAACGACCTTAATTAAAAATTCAAGTATGCACTTCTTGAGAATAGAATACGTTCTACCTAATCCATCTGACTGCGGTCCGAGAGTCGAAAATTCACGATCGATGCGCAGAACACAATATGAGGACAAATTTTTGAATCGAAACCCGAAGAATGCCGTCCAAAACGCTGTAATGGTAATACACTCCTGATATACACTATGCGTCAGAAATCACACGTTACAGACCCTTAAGATATGAGAAAATAATAATTGAAAATTTGACCCAAAATTGTTTGAGTCCCGCAAGATAATAACAAAAATTTGAGTTAAAAGACATGTTATGCAAAGGAGAGTAAGATAGAAGTGCAATAAAATTTCTTATCACCTGCCACAAACCAATACTGTTAGGTAGGTCAGTAATTTCTATTCAGTTATCACAAGCCAGCTATTTCTGATACACCCTGTATATAGTTTTAATTAGAAAGCAGCGTTTTGAAAAATATACATTATAATATCTATTATCAGGCGCTAATAAATTTAAACATAGATAAAATTTTCTTACTATGCCACTTTTTACTTTAAAATGTAGAATAATCGTAAAATATCTATTTTAGGTATAAAACTAACCCAAAACTTAAAAAGTATGATATTTACACAAACATTAATAGTTGAATATAAAAACATCGTATTCTGTTAAAACAATCAAGGAAAAATAAATAAAGGTTTACAGTATTTATTTGTTTATTATAGAGTCTTGTGTAGAAAATCAATCAAAGTCAGAAAATATTTTCTCCTGATTTTACTTTGTTTCTTGTAACTACAAGCATCTATGGGCTGAAAATATTTTGCTCTGGCTACCAAAAAGATTGATTTTGTCCACATTATTATGTTTATATCGTCTTTGGTTGTAACAGTGCTCTAATAGGATAATGGCACTTAAGAACTTAAGAGACCAAATACAGATATCTCGGGGTACTTATTTTTACCAGCAAAATAGTCAGAAACGATGGCTGTATAGCAAACGCAATATTCGACCAATAGAAATTATTTTCTGGTAGCTAAGTATATACAGCAAACAAAATATATTGTCTATTGTTAGAGTATGTAAAATGATAAATTATAAAAAAATTAAAAATAATTATATTCTCTTACTATAACAGTGATATATACCGTGAGAACAATAAAAATCCAAGTTAAAGATCCCCATGGAACTTTAAAGTCTTGTCTTGATTGATTTGAAAGAGCGAGATCTAGGACGAGGTTTTCCAAGCATCTCTAAACACTGCAGCCATCATTGGCTTATTGTACACCCTAACAAAGAATTTTGCCTACAGTCTTGTCTTAGATTAATCTGTAATTAGCAAGATGTTAACAGTGTAAGTATTTTTAACTGTTACACATTAATAATTGACAAGTTACATTTCAAACTTTCTTAGGTTATTTATTTCATTATTTAATAGTAATATATAATTAACACTTCATTTTGCCAGTGTTTGTCTATACTTTTAAGTTAGCTATATTCAAGGTTACATTGCCATCTCAAGTGTTCTGTAGTCCCTACGGTCGAAGTAGTGAGGTTATGCAGTATGGGCTATGTAAATAAACGTTTATTTAAAATAAAATTGTTGCATACACACCTACAGAAAGAACGAGGGGCAGAACCAAAAACACGTGGAACAAACAAGTGAAACAAGACGTGATAAACAGAAACCTTCACTAAAAAGATTGGACAAACAAAAACCAGTAACTTTTGGGATGAGAGATACGGCCGGAGCTATAGAATAAATTCGCGTATATGCAGGGTGTTTAAAAAATACGTTCGGATATTTCACCCACTTATAGATCTCATCAATACAAACAGAAAAGTCGTAATAAACATGGGTTCGAAAATCAACCGTTTTCCAGATACAGCCAAATTATTTACGCAGAGTAGGAGTGCCGAATCGTATTTATCACGTCTGCTATGGAAATGGATAAAACATTTGTTTGGAGTTTTTGTAAGTGTCAATATTGTTGTTGTTGTTGCAATATGTATACCAATGCGGAAATGGCAGATATGCATTTCATGTATGGTAAGGTCAATGGTAATTGTATGTTGAAGCATTTCCGAATCTGACACTTCCGTGTGACAAACTGTTTACAAATTTGCATAACGTTTATCCGAAGTTGGCGCATTTAAATCAGGAAACGGTGATGGTGGTCGGCCCAGATCAGTTTCTATTTCTGAAGCGGAACTTAACATTTTAAGGAGGATTGAAGAAAATCCAGGTACCAGTACTAGAAGACTTTCTGCCGAAACAAATATTAATGCTTCCCTAACTTAAAGAATGTTACGTGAGGAGCAATTGTACCCACACATTCAAATGGTACAGAGGCTCCTATTGTGCCTGGTTATGCTGCACGTCTGGTGTTTTATCGATGGGCACTGTTAAGAGTTGCGGGAAACGCGAACTTTCTTAGTGAAGTCTTATTTACTGACGAAGTTAGTTTCACAAGAAATAGCATTTCTAATTTCCACAACAGCCATGTTTGGTCAGAAGGAAACCCTCATGCTATTATTGAATCCAATCATCACCAACAATTTTCAATTAACGTTTGCCTTGGTGTTTTTGGAGACCGTATCATAGTACCTTTTCTTGACTTTTTGCGTAATGCCTTGCCACTATTGTTAGAAGATGTACCCCTCATTCCTAGAATGAATATGGGGTTGATGCACGATGGGTATCCTGCAGATTTTTTAATCATTGTCAGAAATTTCCTGAACGAAAATTACAACGCCAGGTGGATGGGCGAGGGGGTCCATATGTGTGTCCACCTAGATCTCCTGACCTCAATCCGTTCGACTTTTGTATTTGGGGGTATTTAAAGTCGGTAGTTTATTCAAGCCCTGTAAATAATTTAAACGAATTGCGAGAACGAAAGAACATGCCTGCCAGACTGTTCGTATGAATTCGGGAATCTTTGAAAGAATGCGGGTTTCATTTTTACGGAGATCCCAAGGATGTGTACAAATGGAAGGTAGACATGTAGACCATTTACTTTAATTATTTATAGTTAAAATGTTTTATGTTCACGGCTATTTGTTTTAGTGGGTAGGGAACTTATTGAAATAACAAGCAATTCTGTGGTCTATTACTAAAATAATTGTTTTCTAGATGAAGGAACCGGGAAAAGTCTGGAACTATAAGACCGGGCGACCTTGGTGGAAAGAAGTGTCTATTAATTAATCGATCATCATAACATTCCTGTGAAAATTGTATGACACGATTAGCAGTATGTACTGTGGCATTGTCGTGCTGGAAGTAACGATTTCTAATTTCTTCATCATGAAGTTCAGTGAAAAAGGGGCTTAAGATATTCTGAAGATAGTAACCGACAGTTATAATTTCTGTAAAGAACTTGTAAACTATTCATCTTCTTGAAACAGCGACCCACAAACAAATTTTTTGTGGAAGCAGCGGTGATTCCTCAAATATATGCGGATTATCTGTTGCTCATATTCTCATATTTTGGCTATTAAGATACCCACTGAGGTGAAACCAGGCTTCATCGCTGAACCAAGTAAGACTCAATGTGTCATTGTTATTTTGTTGTTTAAGAACTAGTGAAAATAATTAGTTATAGGTTGCACATTATTCCGTGGGAGTTAGAAACTTTTTAAATGAAAAGATCGTCAATGACTGTATTGGGGGAGGTGGTCCTGCGCCGTGGCCGCCACGTTTACCAGATCTAAATACGCTTGATTTTTGCATATGGGATTATCTAAAACAATTAGATTACTGTGAACCCAATTAAAACTTACGTAGATGATTTAAAAAATAAAATTAACTATATTTTCAATTAAGTCAGACAAGTTCCGGGGATTTGAGAAAGAATTCGAAGGTTTTTTATATTAGACATCTTTTGTAACAGTTTATTTTAGTTTTTATTTACTACTTGTGAACTTATTTAAATCAGTGTTTATCTTTGAAACTATACATTTGCGAATATATTTATTAGGACTTTTTTGTATGTTTTTGACCCAAGAATACCCTGAAGTATTATGCAATCAAGGTCGGATATAGTAGCTAGAAATTATGATTTTTGGGATTTATCAACATACTATTGGAGTTATAAATCTTCTATTACTAGTTGATACTACATAGTATAAAATAGTGGTAGAATGTCGTTAGCTCACCTAAGGTTCACCTAATACCCAGAAAATAGTGTTGTATAGAAATTATGTTTTTTCAGGTAGGTACTCTTTATTTTTGTTATTTGACAATCCTCAATTCTTTCAAATGCAAAACAGTTAATTAATAGTATTCTCGCTCGGTCAACATTAATGTGGATAACGTTGGTTGGGGCTAATAGGTACATAGCGAAGACAAAACACATCCTTCTTTATATATGTTTATTCTAGAATTAAAATCGGAAGAAATTTATACTTTTATTTGTATGTGTACCTGGCCAAGCTATCAGAAACTAGTTTCTGCTTATATTGCCTACCAAGAACACAAGACATTTCTTTTTTTATATAAAATTCATATTACAACGTGAATAAGTCGGAAAATCTCGCTTTCCCCGTATAAGAATAGACCGCTAATGTTTCGTAGTTAAATATTTAAATCCTGAAAATCAATATGTACCTATCCGAAAACCTACCTACCTACTCAAAATAAATTTTTAACATTTTCGGCATAACCAATAAATGAAACTGTTCTATCTTTGGATAGCAATATTAGTTTACAGGAAAGTTCTATTTCCTATTATTATTAAGGTACCTAAATGTTCAAATTAGCGTTTGCAGCCCACATTTTCCTAAAATTACCATTCTTGTTTCTAAAAACAAATTCAGTAATAAATACATGTATATTGAACTTCAACATCCCAATATGAGGTTATAATCTGTTATAATCCCCTACTCTACGCTTTTAAACAAGCTCTAAACGGATTAAACCCAAACAGGAGACTTAATCTTCCAAAACTAAAATCAATTAAAAGCATGTGAGCATATTTTTAAGAAGACTAAAGTAGATAAGAAGGGCGGTTAAGATATTAGAACACTAATGAAATTATATACGGCATGAGAAAGAATAACCTGCCTTCCTATTACATATAGAAAATTTTTTTGTGAGAGCGGCTGTATGTTTGAGGCTTGGGGAGAAGAGGGAACGGAGTTAAACAATAATTAGAAACTTATAAATGAAGACATTAGGAATGATAACGGAGAACGACCCATAAATCTATGCGAACAATATAAGCTAAGAATATGAAACGGACTGTATAAGCACAAAATGATACATGCATTACATATGCTTGGTAACAACACACAAGAGGTTGGAGATCGATAATCGACTTTGTAATTGCCCGATAGTGTGCTACAGGTAGAATTCAGGATAGGATGTATGAACTCACAGAGGGTCGCCATATGGTTCGGATGATTACTTGGTGAAGGCCAAGATAATTTTTCCTCCATTAGGCGCAAGCATAATAGTAACAACAGAAACAGCGGACAAACAAGAAGAAGTGGTTTGCAACATACAGTGTGGAACAGCCAAATGGAATAAATTCGGTATTACAATTATTATGCATATTTTTAAAAAATCCCGAGACAAGTCAGTTTTAGATTATGAAATGACATCGTGCAACGTAAAAATGTCATCCCTAAATTCAACCCCCTCCGAGTGATAGTTGCAACCCCCAAATTTTTAAATTGGAAGTAGGGGCTTGTGATACCTCATTTGAAAGGTCTTTTCATTCTCTATTTCACACAATTTCGGTGTCCTTTTTCGACAGTATCACCTAAAAAGAAGACGTAAAAACGTATCAACATTCTTCATAGTTGCCGGTGTTAATTTTGTTGAAAACACCGTAGCAACTTGCTGTGTTATTGTAACCGCATAACAGTAGTTGTCTGTGTTGTGCGTGTTGTTTGAGTTTTGCTAACTGCAATACAGAAACATAGTTTATTTAATAGATATTCATAAAGTAACAATTCTACAGATTGTTGGTTACGGAGGTAGAACACGATCACAGGTCGAAGTTGCTCGCCAATTTCATGATACACTTCCCGATTTGTCGCCTATATCCCAAGGGACAATTAGTAAAATTGAAAAGCAGTTTCGAGAACTTGGGCCATGTACGGCAGATAAAAAAAGAACCTTCCAATGCACTGAGTAATGATACCAAATTAGATGTAATGCTTGAGTTTGAGGAAAACCCACTACTTCGAGTCAACAAGCAGCTGTAGCATTGGATGTTAGCCATTCCTCGATTCTTCGCGTATTAAAAGAAAATAAAATGCATCCCTATAAACTGATACCAACTCAGGCGCTCACGGAAGACGATGCTGATAGAAGAACGTATTTTTGTGAACAAATGATGGAAAGGTTAGATAACGATGTTATCCAACTAGAAATTTTTTTGTTTTCTGATGAGTGCACTTTTACACTTGACGGCCATGTTAATCGCCAAAACTGTCGCAATTGGTCTAAAGAAAATCCTCACTGAGAGAGTTACATACGCAAAAACCGGAAAAGGTTAATGTTTGGGCAGGGATAAGTGGAGACCATGTCGTTGATCCCTTTTTCATTGATGGAAATTTCAGTGGAGGTAATTATTTAGCACTGCTCCAAAATAATACCGTGCCAACTTTGCCTAACTTATTTCCTACTCATGCAAACCCACAAGTTCCAGCGAATATGATATGGTTCCAGCAGGATGGAGCACCACCCCATTACAAACTCAATGTCCGGCAGTACCTTGACTTATATTTCCAAATCGGTGGATAGCGAGGCGAGGATCGATAGAATGGCCAGCACTATCACCTGATCTTACACTATTAGACTTCTTCTTATGAGGATATGTGAAAAGTATGGTATACAAAATTAAACCACGCGATCTAGCCGACTTATGAAGAAGAATAACGCTTGCGATTAGGTCGGTCACGCCTCGGATGTTGCTTAACGTTAGAAGACATTTTTATTTACGTTTTTAGTCTGTTGTAGCGAATATCGTCAATTAGATGAATTTATTTTTTTTTACTGTTAATTTTTGCTATAAATTTTATAACCATAGCATTTTTAAATAGAGAATGAAAAGACCTTTCAAATGAGGTATCACAAGCTCCTACTTCCAATTTAAAAATTTGTCACTCGGAGGGGGTTGAATTTAGGGATGACATTTTTACGTTGCACGATGTCATTTCATAATCTAAAACTAACGTATCTCGGGGTTTTTTAAAAATATGCACAATAATTGAGATATTGAATTTATTCCATGTGGCCGTTCCACACTGTATTAGTAACAAAAAATTATATGAAAATCGACTAGATCAGAGAGTAAATGAGGACATACAAACAAATAGTACTGAGGTAGGTATACGAACACATAAAAAAGCCATACATGGAACAGCAGTAGATGCGTTAGGGAATCAAGAAAGGAAAAACAAAAGATTACTGAATAAACAAAAACCTTCTAGAGGAATTACAACGCAAACGAGAATTACCGCAGTTCTTGCACTAAATTCTGTCGACCGAGTTCAATTTTACGAGAGCTGGGACGTATATAAAAAATGACTTAAAACAAACAACGAAGAATACAAAGAAGCTTATAAGGAACAGCAAAGGGTAGTCAGACACGAAATAAATAAAACAAAACAATAAACATGGGAAAATAAATGTAAAGAAATAGACACATATATATGAGGTAGAAGAACCACCGAAGTATGGAAATTTATTAAGAATGTAAAAGCACCACACACAGAAATAATAAGAGAACGGAATATCCCCATAACTAAATGGAAAGAATATTACACAGGGTTATTTATTGAAAGAAGACAGACAAGAGTTCCAAGAAACGGCACAGATACAATCGAAGATAAGAGAAGCAGATACAGAGTACGTAGAGGTCATGAGCGAACTAGTGGAGAAGTGTATGAAAGAAATGAAAAATGGAAATGCTAGGAATTCCTAGCGAACAATTGAAAGATGGAACACCAAATCTATACAAATTAATAACAAAACTGATTGATAAATGCCTAAATGGAGATACCATTCCAAGGTAGTGGAAGATGGGATATATATCAGCCATACATAAGACGGGGAGAAGAGATTTATGCGAAAATTACAGAGTGATTGCAATGTCAAGCACATTTAGTAAATTATATGGTCTGATAGTACGAACCTTAATCGAACAACAGTATAATGAATATGATACAGAAGAACAGAGATGAAAACTTTATGTTGGTTGCAAATCCATTCAATGTTACAGCTCGAAGAGTGTTGCTATTAGGTGTTTCGACTTGATATGGTCCGCTCTCATGTCAAACATGCAACCTCCAATGCCATGAATTAACCTCGTGGGTTCTGTGGGGAAGATAGAAGTGGGATTCCATTGCAATGGAGGGCATTGTTTTGATTGCCCCCGTGATGCCTATACAGGCAAGTCTTTGAATCTTGCCTACTTTTAGTTTGGCCGATTCCTGCCAAGGCTGCGTATGTTATTGCTGGTCTGACTACTATGGTGTATAGCCAGTACACCATGGTTGGTCTGAGATCACATGCTTTGTTATAGGTAAGTCTAACTACCGCGAGGGTAATTTCCGCCTTTCGGATTAATTTTTTTATGTGCTGGTTTCAGGTAAGCTTAGAGTTTATCGTTACCCCCAAGTACTTTACCTCTCGCGACCGATTGATTGGTTGACCGCCTGGGTAGAGAGTACCCAGGCCATTTTGATTTTTCCTTCTCATAAATGGTACTATGGTGGTTTTTACGGGACTAACCATTGTCGACTTGGTAAAGAACTTATCGTCAAAGGTAATCCTTAACATAAGTAGCATTAAATAGTCCAACTAAATCAGTTCCTACTGGCGATGGCA
Organism: Limonius californicus; assembly: GCA_014611495.1. Lineage (NCBI taxonomy): Eukaryota > Metazoa > Arthropoda > Insecta > Coleoptera > Elateridae > Limonius > Limonius californicus. The sequence goes on from JABXWE010061054.1 coordinate 10,089, forward strand.
ACTAGGGTGGCGAAATAAATATTTATGTGTTTCAAATATCGTGGTGAGAAGGAATTCTTCGAAGTTTTGGAACAGGGAACTACTAGTATAATACATAAATTCCGATACGAATAAAAAGTTATCATTTGCAAAATTTGCTGGGCGGGAATGATTCCTGAATTGATGTTGGGTACTGTAGCGGACCGCATTTTCCATTATGTTTATATTATTACAGACAGTTGAACTTTGGACATTATACTTATAATTGTAATTTTTAAACTATACTCGCATATAGTATATTTCATGTAAAATGTAACTGCTAATTAATTTGAGTTGGCGGGTTTGAAATCACGCTTCATTTATCTTGGAAACGGCCGTTTTCTTAACATGTTTTTAAGCTTTGGTAAAAGGGGCTGTCCTTTACGGGGACACTTAATTTATGAGGGCAACGATCATAAATAAATATCCACTTTCATGTACAACGAATGGAATTATGAAACGACTACTCATTCGGCAGTTGAATTTTATATTTTCATATTTAAAACATTCCTTTCCAGCGTTTTATTTCAGCTATTTATTCCAGGTAAATAGGTTAACAATATGACTTTGAATTAGTCGATCTCAAGTACGTAGGATAGGCAATAACAGCTGACGTTCGCGCGGTCTGTTGTTGTGATAGATTTTTGGGGTAGTCTAGGCCGTCACCTTTCTAAATTATTACTTTTTTGTGGAACTCAACCCTCATGTGTGATATCCCACGCATGAACGTGTTAATGAAATACTAAATTATGGGAGTTATTTATTTAGTTTGGTCTTCAGATTTTTAACAGACAATTAACTTATTTTTACGAAAATTATTAGTTCCAAAATTAATGGGGCCATAAAATTCATTAGTTCAACAAACGAAGAATGGTTTCTTGTTTGGTGCACCCTCCGGCGGAGATTTCACACAGAAACGTGTTACTTGAATACAAAATGTATTAGAATCTGAAGATTAGGTAAAGAGAGGCTGTTTCTTAATAGTTAAATTTAAATTTAATTAATTTTAACTAAAAATTATTGGCCTCACAATAAATGGAGCGTTAAATTGTTTTTCAAATTGGTGCTCGTGCAGTGGGTTCTCACGATCCAACACCCGTTTTTGGCCTATAAAAGCAGAAGTAAATTGTTGGGAGAGCATTCTTGATTGAATTATCAAGAAGCAGAGTTCTTGTAGTTTTGCGCTGAGGGAACTTGGCAGCACCGTTAGAAACCTATTCTTTCGCTAACTTACACCTGTAATTTGCGCTGAGGTGACTTGGCAGCACCTTTAGAAATCTAATTCTTTCGCTAATTTCCACCTGTAATTTGCGCTGGGGTGACTTGGCAGCACCTTTAGAAATCTAATTCTTTCGCTAACTTACACCTGTAATTTG
>JABXWE010061068.1:0-12639 GCA_014611495.1 Limonius californicus
CATAAAATGAACGTGAACAAACATGACAGAACTATTTGAGCAGGAATAGCATTATTGTTAACAAATTGGTGTACACCCACAAAATTGAGGTTTAGAATATAAAATTAATAAATTATTACAAACATTTTAAAAAGAAAATACGCAGCAAACGTACTCTCTGTGATACAGAAACACGTGCAATGCACCAATGACAGAAGGTCACTAACTAGTACCAACCTAAGATAACTAAAATTCCTATCCCTGGGCGGGAAAACTTGAACGGACAACCAAAAAAACACCCCCGTAATTAGAAGGTATTCCCTGATTGCCCATCCAAATCACCCCGTCCAGAGACGGAAATAAGAGAACAACAGCACCTAACCAACTTTATATATATATATATATATATTGTAATGAATAATAGGGAATAATAAATAAATAAATAAATGAAACTATAATTTTAACTAGTTTAAACAGTTTAAAAAAAAATAACATATCATATGTTTCTTTAGATATTAAGATAAACAACTTCAAGTTGGGCGCCAGGCTAAATATGAAATAGCCGAAATAGTGTATTCAAAATATACCAAATCTATGTATACCACGGTCGATAGTTCGGTACAGCATGAAAAATCACCTCAGGCAGAGTCGGTTCAGATTGGCTAAAAATTTACTAACTGCGCATGACATACATTAGTTAAACTAAATTTTGACATTCTTGTTCTCAGGTAATTCAGTCGGCAATACTAGATAAAATAATTTTCCATATAAACCAAACACATTTAATTTGTACGCAATAGTAATAAATGAAGTTCACAGGTACGTGCTTTATTTTTCTTACTTTTAAATCGCTGGAATCGTTACCTTATAGATGATTCGCTTGATTTAATTAGAAGTTCTAGTGCCTAGTCCATTTTCGGGATCGAATCTCAGGTACGCAGTGAAGAAGCCCCATGGAAATCTTCTATCTGGGTCTTTTTATAAAAACCTTTTATCTTCTCAGGTAAATTTTTTTATTCTCATAGATAAACAAACACTTTAGTTATATACCAACATAACTTTTATTATTACGAACAATAACGTTTTAACTCTACTTTAACAATTTGTTTTACAGGAGCACAAAAATTTGCGTTCGTTCTTCACAAAGGCAAAAGGACGCTTTTTTTTTGTTTTATATACAAAAAACATAATAACAGATAAAATCTCCATAGATACAATGCATACAATCCAGAATTTACAAGCAGGTAACTTTGATTTTAGAATTAATTTTTAAATACAAATTTTTGACATATGAATTAATTACAAAGTTGATAATATTTCACTGACGCCACTTTTAACACACATTCTGATTTCAGAAACGCTATCAGCGCGTCTAGAAGTTCTATATTTCATCCATTTCGGATCTGCAAACTGCCATTAAAAAATCCTTCCGGAAAGCTTCAATTAATCCCATTTATGGTCATGAATGAACAAATATCCCAGAGCTGGACCTGAATACTATTTATAGGCAAGCCATGTCACCTTTTTATTATATTTGTGTTGTATTGGTTACATTTATTAAGAAGATTTTTAATAAAATTCACTCTTTGTGTACAGGACACCGTAGCAAATGCCTCAACTGTAATTCCAATCAAACAAGAAACAACCCTGCTTTTACGTGATTCTAAGAAACCTTCCGCAAAAGAAACAACCCTTAAGATGTGATTTAATATGCATGTATCCTTTATTTATATAAAAATAATTAATTACGCTACGCAAAAACCATCTCAATATATACATACATATATTGTGATGAATTTTGATTCGTTAGCTCGGTTAATTTCATTTTATTAAGGATACTCGTTCATTTGTATGATGTCTTGGAATTCGGTTTCATTGTGGTCAGTAATATAAGGCAGACCAAGACGCAGGTAACTTCTTGGTTGGCCTGGTTGATAAAATTGACTGTAAGCTGTATGAGCTACATTTACAACTCTCTAGTACGCTAGAAGCATACCTCTGGGAAAAAATTGACACAATAGCGTGTAAGCAGGCTTAAAGTACATTAGAACAAGCAACCGTCAAACAAAGTGGAAAATATGAACGGTTAGTTCCGAAACCGCCCCGGAACGAATTACCTAATCACAAGGTGATGGTAAACCTTAGCAACATGCTGCTAGATGAGCAAACGACATCTGTACTAAAGAAAGGATTTAATTATGCTGTAGCACCCAAGCACATTCCGGTGGAAGATATAGTATCTGGCGTAGAAGCAGCAATTCACAGACTACCTACCGTAATTTCCGAAAGCATAAGACGGGATGTATCAAGCATAATAAGAAGAGCGAAACCGCCCCGCTCCAATATCAGTAAAAATGAGAAAGAAGCACTGAAATTACTAAGAGATAACAAAGATGTCCTCATACTTAAAGCAGGTAAAGGCAATGCTGCTGTTGTGATGAACACCTCAGATTATAATTTAAAAATGGAAACACTATTGTCCGATTGCACATACAGAAGGCTTAATCGCAAGCCGCTTAACTCTTCTCATCTCAAAAGTGACTGCTGCTGTCAACTGCTCTGTGGCTATTGACGCCACGGAAAAACAGCGCATCATACCCAAAAACTCTATCACCACACGTATTTATGGTTTACCCAAAATACACAAGGTTGGAGTTCCACTTAGACCTATTGTGAGTGCTATAAATTCTCCTACACATGCTTTAGCAAGATACTTATCCACTAAGCTTCGCCCACTTAGTGGCAACACAGAATCGTACATAAGGGATGCCTGTGACTTTGTCAATAAGATCAAAAGTTTACGGCTGTGTGAAGAACATATTTTAGTCAGTTTCGACGTTGTATCCCTTTTCACAAAAGTACCGGTAGATGGTGTGTTAGAGATCATAAGAGATAAACTACTTTCAGATCTAAACCAATTAGTCGAGATATGTTTGAAAAACACCTTTTTTAGTTGTAATGGCAACTTGTATGAACAGGTTGAAGGAGCGGCTATGGGTTCACCGCTATCACTTGTTATTGCAAACATATACATGGAAGACTTAGAAACCAAAGCTTTGGCAGCAGCTGATCTTAAACATAAATCCTGGTTCAAACATGTAGACGACACGTTCGTCATATGGTCTCACGGACACCAAACACTAGAACAATTTCTAGTACACCTAAACTCAATTCATGATCAAATCCAATTCACAATGGAAGTAGAGGAAAAGGCAGTATTCTATTCTTAGACGTACATGTTACACGTAAACCAGATGGCAGCTTGGGGCATGCAGTTTACAGAAAGAAAACACATACAGATAGGTATTTAAATGTAAATTCGCATCATCACCCAATGCAGAAAGCAACTGTGCTAAAAGCTCTAACAACCAGAGCAGTTCGAATCTCTGATGCAGAACACCTACAACAAGAGAAAACTCATCTCTTGATGTCGTTACAACAACATGGTTATACAGCCACAGAAATTCAGAGAGCAATGCGCAATGCGCAAGGCTAAGGAGGAACTGGCACCTCCGGAAGGCTTAGCTTTTTCTACCTTACAGTAAAGGCACTACTGTAAGATTGGGCATGTTCTTAGAAGGTACAGCATAAAGACAGTCTTTAGGACTAATGAAACTTTGGGAAACAGTTTCAGATCCGTAAAGGATCATATATCAAATTTATAATCAGCCGGGATCTACAATATCCCTTGCTCCTGTGGCTCAAACTACATCGGACAAACTGGTCGTTCCATTGAGTTAAGATTGCGAGAGCACAAAGGTGATTGCAAACATAAACGCATCACAAAATCTGCGGTGGCTAAACATACTGGTTTAACTAGACATAAGATAGACTTTGACAATGCTCGGGTACTCGCTAGAGTGCCTCATTACTTCCCTCGTATCTTACGTGAAGCAATTGAAATTGAAAAACAACCTAACAACATAAACAAGGAGGATGGTTTTAGACTCAGTAAAGGTTGGACTCCAGTAGTTTATCCTGTAAGGACTCCTACGCATCATCGATCACACGGTCACGCTCCACCAGATCCGTCTTTGCCCAACGGTGACAGCCAACCAGAACTCCGTCATTCTGCCCGACTGACCTGACCTGACCTGATCCATCGATTACTTTCTAAGGGGCTATTTAAAATCAAAAGTATATTCTAACAGAGAATTGGCGAAGATTCATCCATAATGTCTTAAGATAATTTGTGGATAGAATTGCGTACTGTGAAGAAGTAAATAGGTGGAATTTTAGCATTTACTTTGATACATGAAGCTGTTTTCCCATTTCAAAATCAGTAGTTTATTTTGCGGCATTAAAATAGATTATAAAATTATCAGTTAAGAAAAAAAAAGTCATAATTTGAAATACAAATTTGAGAGAAATTACTCGTATCAGCCACTTATACAACGTGGATCAATTTAGAACCATAATTAATATTCGGAGAGCGTTAACTTGTTTTATATATTCATACAACATGATCCACTTCTCTGGCAAAGAAAACCAAGAAAACAATTACTTGTTTAGGTTGTACTTATTTTCCCTCCTATGCGATCCTATTTATGCAGTACATCAGCGTTTGTTTGTTTTTTTAATATTATTGGTGTAGGTACTATATTTCCGAAACTATTTACAAATTTATAAACAACAAATTATACAGTGTCCAAGGTTAGTATATCATGTATGGGAATCTTGTGAAAGATAAGCTACAGAGATCCGGTTACATGAGAAAAATTGTTTACTATTTCGAGGGAAATTGCTGTGTTGGTAGTAAAATAGCACTATGCCAGGCTTGCTATACTCTACCCGCTGTTAAACAGGAAATCTTCCCTACGCATCAAGTGTTCGAAGATTATATATCAGTGCATATTGCGACCAGTACTAACGTATGCTTGTGTAGTGTGGGGTGCAACATCGAAAACGAATATCAAAAAGATGCAAACATTCCAAAATAAGGTTCTACGTATTGCGGTAAATGCTCCGTGGTTTGTGCGAAATTACCAAATCCATTGTGAACTTGGCGTAAAGACGATAGACAGTTACATTCGTAACACTGCTTGTAAATTTTTCGCAAACATACGTAACTGTTCTGGCGCGATGCATTTTCGCCTTGGGCGAAAGTCCACATTCACTCGCTTGAAAAAGAGGCTCCCTCAGGATATCCTACTGTCAGAGGAGAGTAGTGACATAAGTGATTAATTAGTAATTGTTATTGTAAATTAGATTATCTTGCCAGGGTAAAACCATTCTTGTTAATTTATGTTATTGTATATACATTCTTGTTCTACTAACCATGTATAACATTCTGTATGTTGAGCTGGTTTATCTTTATTAAAAAAAAAAAAAAATAGCACGTTTTTTCCTGAATTTTCTCATCCTTCTACTTACAATCCAGAGTTGAGACTACAGAATCCGCATTAGGATTTTAAAACCTTGCTTAGTTTTGAGTCGTCGTTAGCACACGTCCCACTACTCAAATCCGCAATTCCAAACACCAGAGCCGGTTTTTAAGAGTGATTCCCCACGATTGTCAAAGCCGGATTGGGCAATTATGTGTGGTGGGTTGCATCGAAAATTTTTTGTTAGTTATAATAGGCAGGTATATTTGATGTTTGCTTAGAAAGAATGTGCTCTACCAACTGAGCTACTACTACAGTTTGCTGTATAGACGAGATCCGGCGTAAGACACATTTATTGCGGAAAATATCCTTCTAACGAATTAGTTGGCAACTACTGCTGATAGTGACTACTAACTACTGTCATGTATATTAGCAGCTATAGATTTTAATGTTAATCGAGCGAATCTCTTTTTATGTACAACGTGGTTTATACTCGAAATGTACTTACCCTATGTATGTAGGCATCATCACAGATTACTCCTGAGACGACAAAATATCATGCATTAGCAAACGACGACGGTTAGATGTCTGCAGACGTTCCTCAATGCACACGCTTATTTGTCAAAATTGAACCTGTAAATATGAAGCCATTACTAAGGCAATCAATTATTTTACAAAATTAATTATTTAAAAATATATAATTACGCCAATGTGTAATCAGTTAATCGCATAATAATCAATGAAATAGTTGATTAATTGTTCAAGCTAACAGAAATTTTTGTTAAGGAAAGCTGACTGCTATGTAACAATAAACGAATTTTAATTTTCCGAGAATCTTTAAATTCTTAGCTTTGTTTACATCACTGTTTGAGTTTACCCTAATCGTTGCATACCAATTACTTCTTTTCTGAATGTGCAATAAGCGTTAAACGTTAAATATATTTTAATGTAGTAGTATAATCAATGTTATCATTTTTCAATATTAGCACAGGACAGAACAATCATTAAAGCGCCATAGTAGTTTATAGATGTGCGAGAACTGGGTGATGACCACATTAGCGATGATCAACTGGGTGATAGCCAAGTAGGCAACAGTTCACTGGGCGACCGTCACCTGGCTTACAGAAATTAAGAATTAATAAAAATAGTAGTATATATTTATAAAAATAATAAAAAAACGGCTAACCTACCTTAACCTAACATAACCCAACCTAACCTAACCGAACCTTTCATTAATCTTCGTTCATTGTTACTATCGTCCCCCCCTCCAGAACCGCTTTCGCGTTACTTCAGGGGGTGCGGGCGTCCCTTACATACTAACCATTCATGCAACATGCACCCTAAACTTAACTAAGCGAAATGCGGTCGCCTCAGTCGGGATTCGAACACCCCAGCCGGTCGACCACATTTCGGTGTGACCTAGAGTGGCAGTACGTATTCGCACTGCTCCATCGGGGTCCCAACCTAACCCAACCTTTTTTTGTTTTGTTTTGAGGAAGGGAAACCTTCATAAGCGCCCCACATTCTGCAGGGGTTTGTGGGATTCCCCCTCATCTTGAGGGAACTTACTCACTAAAACTCCTCCTCTTTCTACACCTTCCCAAACGGGACCGCAGTAGCATTTCTTCATTCGGGTGGCTGTCTAGATTCGTTCTCTGTGTCTTTTTTCTGCTTTTTTTTTCTGACATGATTTTATTAATGATATTTTCGATTGTGTTCCATTTGTCCGCGTTTTCTAACATTTGTGGTACCATTCTATCGATGGTTACTCTTTCGCCCAGCCCTGTTTCGCATTGATTCCTTTTCCGGTCCCACCGTCGGCATGCGATAAGGGTGTGTTCTGCGTCGTCCGGTTGTGTATTGCAGAATATGCAGGTATCGTCATCTACCATGTATGGTATGATATTTTCCCAATTCTTTTATTGTATTTTTGGAAGCATCCGTGGATCGACACGACTTGCGTTAGGTGGAAGTTCATATGTCCCTGTTTTCTTGAGATCCGTGCTTCTACGGTTTGTATGAATCGTTTGGTGCATTTGCCCTTTCCGTCCTGTTCCCATCTCGCTTGCCATGTGTTGATTTGTTGGTTTGTTTCTTGGTGTTCTGATTTTTTGTCCCAGCTGTTTGGTTTCGCTAGTCTTGTGCGTTCTTGTACTTGCATTGGTATGATTCTGGATAACACCTGGGCGCTTTCTAGAGGCACCGTATTGTACGCCGCTATGATTCTGAATGCCACCCTTCTTTGGATTCTTTTTATTTTTGCTTTGTGTCTTTCTTTCTCCACAGCTTTATGCCAGACTGGAGCTGCGCACAATATTATAGATTCCGCCACCGCGTCTAGGATCCTTTTCTTTCTCTCTCTGTTTTACTAAACTTTTCGCATGTGTACTCTATATGTTGTCCAACGTTTATCTGTTTGTCCATTATTATTCCTAGGTATTTTAATTTCTCTTGCGTTTTGATTTCCGTTTCGATTTCCGTTTTGTTGATTTTGATTTTTGTTTTTCTACACCTTTTTCGTCCTACGAGTGTTATCGCTTCCGTTTTCTCTGGCACTAGCTACATTGATTTGTTTTCCATCCATGTATTTATTTTTACGATTACTTCGTTTGTCTTTGGTCGTAGTTCCTCTTCCTTCTTTGCAGTTCTGACTATAGCGAGGTCGTCTCCATATGCGATTTGTTGCCTTCCGGCATATCTAAATTTAGTACGTCGTCATACATTGCATTCCAGAGGTTTGCCCCTAAAACTGATCCCTGGGGCACTCAAGCCGTCATTTTGATGCATGTGCCTTCTTCGATTTCTACATGTCTGTTTCTTAAGCAGCTTTGGATAATTCGGATTAGATAAGCAGATATCTTCTTTTCTTCCAGTGCGTCGACGATGCTTCTCCATGGCGCCGAGTTGAAAGCGTTTCGGACGTCGACGGTTACCAGCATGCATAACTTTCTTGTACTACAGGTTTTGCGTTCGATATTTACTATGTTAAGGATCGAATTTGCGGCATCGATCGTCGACCTAGCTTGTCTGAAGCCAAATTGTCGTTCCGAGAGTGCCCCCTTCTCTTCTAGTTCTGCCATTAGCTTTCTAACTATTATTTGTTCTGTTAGTTTTCTCATCATATCTAACAGACATATGGGTCTGTGAGTTGGAGGTTGCTGTAGGTTTTTGACTGGTTTTTGGATCAGTATCAGCTTGGCTGTCTTCCATTTATCCGGGTGTTTTCCCTAATTTATAATCTTATTGATTACTTTTGTAATGTACTAGGGATTCGATTTTACTGCTAGTTTGACGACTCCGGCCGGTATTTTATCCTTCCCATGTGCTTTGTTGTTTTTCATCAGTTTGCTGGTTAGTGTAACCTCTTCCTCTGTTACTTCCCTTATTTCATTTACTTCCGGTATTTCCCACGTAATCTCGTCATGTATTGGAAATAGTACTTTTGTTGCTTGCAGTTTGTTTTCTAGTTTCATATTGGGGCTTTGTTGTGCCATTTGTGCCATAGACTAATCTCAAAAGGATCGCTTTCTATTTCGTCTACGGTTTCCTTCCATTTTTCCTCTTTCGACTTTTTAATTTTCTTTTGCAGTTCCATTTTGGCTTCTGCTAGCGCTCTTTCAATTTCTGCTACGATGTTTACTTCATCTCTTCTTCAGCTTCTTGTCACTTTTCTTCTTGCTTTGAGGTATCTTCTTCTCTGTTCGTTTATTTCGTCGTTCCACCAGTAGACGCTACTTTCCTCCTGTGTTTTTTCGGTGCGTAACCCAACCTTTTTTTTTCATTCATTCATACTACCATCCCTCCTCCTGGAAACCACTTTCGCATTACTTCAGGGGGTGCGGGTGTCTCTTACACATTAAACATTCATACAGCATGCACCCTAAACTTAACTAAGCGAAATACGGTCGCTCCAGTCGGGATTCTAACGCCCCAGCCAATCCGCCACATTTCGCTGTGACCTCGAGTGGTAATGCGTATCCGCACTACTCCACCGAGGCCTCCGCGTAACCCAACCTAACCTAACCCAATCTACCCATGTATTGCTTAAATGAGTCTACACATTTTGATATATGATATAAACGAAAATATTTATAAACTCATTTTATACATGGCTAATTTCAATATATTTTCGATACAATTATGCAATTCTACACAATAAACATAAACTTAATTCTAAGCCAGATTTATGTTTAGACTGTTATTTTAACTAATAACTAATAGATCAACATAAAAGAAACGTGATTTTAATACAAAAATGATAAAAACATTTAAATTTGCATATTTGATGTATTATTTTGTCACCCAGATGTCCAATGTCTATCGCTATCGCTAGTTGACTATCGCCGAGTTATATGTCGCCTAGTTGACCGTGTCCGATAGTTTATTGCATCTGTACCACTAGAAATAGGATTGAAACGGATCTAGTTGCACGTTACGATTTCTAAAATTCCTGTACTGGAAATAAATATATTCCGAAGATAGAATAGAAGATAGATATAACGAAGCACCAACATGTGTTACAATAATTATAACTTGTACAACGAGGTTTAAATGTATTTATCTACAATTCAGTGAATCCATTATTTGATTAATCTATTTGTAATTTATTTAATTATCTAAACATCTATCAATCGATTTCTCGATGTAACTAAATTTTCTAATGAATTACTACAGTTTACTGATTTACTTGATAGTTATAGTTGTAATGAATATTATACATTGGTTTCGGCATAAATTTGTCGTTTACTATTACATATTACATTCAAAACATGCTACAACAAACTGCCAATGAAGCTAAAAACGACTAACAATTTTTAAGATTGTAATAAATTCAATAGTCGTGGTTATTTCAAATGTCAGATGAACGCCTGTAGTAAGTCGCTTTTACAAATACGATTTGCATAAAGTAATAAATAAATAATTAATGTATTTGTACAAATATACAAGGCGTTCTTAAAAATTGGGGCCAAAATTTCTACACTGTGTCGGGGGGACTCAGTAGGCCAATAAACTTCTATGAATATACGTCCGAAAATGCTTTAATAAGGAGTTAAACGAGTTGGTAAGTTAAGAGTAATTTAATGTTTGATATAGCTGATTTTATCGTCGTAGGATTAGGCGCGCTGCACCAGTAGCATGACCTCCCAGATCACCCGACTTAACCCTGCTTATGGGATTACGTGAAAAATACTGTTTCTAATCATGTGATAAAAAGTGAGGTCGAGCACTGGCGGGACTTATGTTCTTACAGAAGTAAGGAATTTCAAACATTTATAGTATTATAACTTTTCAGTAAAGCATTTTCCAACATATATTTAATAGAACTTTTTTCACTTACGTGGTCCACCCAACACGCAATAGAAATTTGTAAAAACGCCTTGTATAATAAAGTTTTTCGAAAGATTTCCAGGGAACACGGTTAACAATACAGACACCCGCAAATAAGGACACAAGTAATCGTGAAATTGAATTGGGTATTTTTACAAGAAAACACAATATAACGGAAACAAATTGAATGAATTTATATAGCTTGAAGCTATAGCTTGAGCTAGATAATGCAACAATAAAGGATTGCTGTTTTGTATGTCTAGCTAATATTTCCGCAAAAATTCCTTTAGTTCTAATACTGCAAATCGTAATTTCAAAAATCATAAGCTTTCTTATTCCCATATAAAATTAGAATTATTTTACGTAAACGGTGTTAAACCGGGTAAAAAGAAAATTTTCAGTATCTTCAAGCTTGGTTTTCGTATTAAAGGAAAACCATTTGTGGAAAATATGTGCTTTACATACATATATGCAACACTGCCACAGCTATTGAAAAGATCTTTTACATCACATTTGATATTGTCAGAATTATAAAGACGGAGTAGGCTTTTCAATGCGTAAAGGAAATTTAGAGCCGTCACTATCCTATACATAGCTTACACATTTATACACCCTATTTATTACAAAATTCGAGATGAGAGAAGATACTTTCATATGCCTCACGATTATTATAAAATAATGCATTAAAAGCCTTTATTATTATAGATAACTGTATTACCGTGTAACGAAGTGTTACTAATTTTGTATTATTATTTTGATATTTAGAACTTCGTTTAATTTGTTTACATACCGTTTGCTGTTTATAAGTTTTATAGATTGATTTTTGGGTAATATTATTGTGTACCGACCGATGTCTTTCCGAATGCACCCCGTATTATTTCCATTTTAGAAGTGTTCGCCGATTTATGTAAAGATCATTATGTACCGTTTAATTTATACTTTTAAGGCCGAACAAGGTAATATATTTATTATGTACCGTGTAGCAACATTTTGAATTCCTAGTTTGTTTCGTTATCATTACCAGAAACCGTTTTATTTTGATACCGTTATTAGACGGATGTTTAATTACCATTCACGTTTATATATGATCAATTAGCATTTATATTTATATCCGAATATTGTAAATTGGTTTATTCGGATTGCATTTACGCGTGGAGATCAGATAACCGCATCTACAGCGTAAAGTTGGTGGGATAGCGACGTATACCCTATTCTCAGCAGGAATGCGCAAATTAAACCAAATATTGCAGCAACAGTTACCGGGCGGGTATAAATACACGCTCTCGAGCATCCGAAAGGTCTCTCTTTCCTCCGGTGCAGTTCCAAGAAGATCCAGCAGCTCCAGCCGACCAGAGAAGAAGAAGTCCAGGTACACCCCAACCCCGAGTCACTGTTTGGGTAAGGAATTGTTTTATTTCAGCATCGTTTGTTATTCATTCGTAGTGTATACCGTTCTCGCTCTCTCTCTCTCTCTTCCATCAATCGACCCCGCACCTTTTTCCCCTTACGGCCGCGTTTGTCCTGACGTAAGGTTCCTTCCGGAATTCACCATCGCTGCGACCGTCATGAGGTGGTACTTTCCGATTCCTTTTCTCTCTCTCCCCCCTTACGGCTGCGTTTGTCCCAACGTAAGGTCCCTTTCGGAATTCACCATCGCTGCGACCGTCCTGAGGTGGTGATTTCCGGTCCCTTTTTTCTCTTTCCCCCTTACGGCTGCGTTTATCCTGACGTAAGGTTCCTTCCAGAATTCACCATCGCTGCGACCGTCCTGAGGTGGTACTTTCCGATTCCTTTTCTCTCTCTCCCCCCTTACGGCTGCGTTTGTCCTGACGTAAGGTCCCTTTCGGAATTCACCATCGCTGCGACCGTCCTGAGGTGGTGATTTCCGATCCCTTTTTTCTCTCTCCCCCTTACGGCTGCGTTTGTCCTGACGTAAGGTTCCTTCCGGAAAATACCGTCGCTGGGTCTGTCCTGAGGCGGTGTCTTCCACGATATTTTCTCGTCTTGC
>JABXWE010061070.1:0-19544 GCA_014611495.1 Limonius californicus
TTTTTTGAAGTCGTGCCTTTCCAAAAGGTTTCGGACTGGGATCGTACGGATGCATCAATGTTTAATGGAAATATTAAAAAAGTACAAAAGTTAACTTTAAAATTTTAATTGAGTTCATATGACAATTAAAAAGAGATAACATTTGTATTTTGGTTTACTGCCTATAGTCATTCAAAATATAAATTTGATAATTATATGTCAATTTTACCTAAAATATTATTATATTATCCATTGTTAGTGATATTTTCCGTATGTATTACATTCCTACTTGAACGAAGCCAAATGTCATTCTAGAAATATTACGTTTTACAACTTTGCATTACAGTTTTTCACTGTAACTCAAGTGTATTGCAGGAGAATTAGCAACTAATATAAATATGTAACTACCAAGTTTTCAGCAACTAACAATCCACAGACGGCAGCTTTGAATGAGTGGCTTTAAACTTTGTGTAATTAACAGCAATACTAACCCTTACAGAAACAGAAGAAACAGGGTGCATTTTCACGCTTGGAGGGCAGTATTAACGGGCCTCTTAATCGTCAGATGTCTCAGCGCTTATCAAACCGGCGCCTAGTGCGATCTAGCACTACGCGTCATCGGTGGCAGTCTGCTACTCGGAAAGTCCGAGTAAGATTTCCTTTCCTTGCAATTCCTTTTTTAATGTAATTGAGTTGAAGCTTAACATGACAGTTGTGATAATAAAAACAGCATAAAATAGTTGTCATATTTGGAATGCAATTGAATGTAAAAAATATTTTTGCACTAGTTTGTTAGACTTGGGAGAAATATTTCAAGAGGTGTTTTGCTTTTGTACACAAAAAATGAATCTTGCTTGGGATGCTTGTGATCTAAGGATATGCCGATGTGATAATTTGATTTTGATAAATGTAAGGTCGTTATTAAATATACAGGGTGTCGATTTGAAAACGTACAATATGTTATATCTCTGGAGGTAAAAGAGGCATTGAAAATTTCTAGAAACCATTTCTACAACATGGAGGGGAAATCATCATGACCCATAAGGTCCCGTTCACCCCAGCTACCCAAACAAAGAAATTCAAGTGGTAACACCTACCTTGTGATACTTCATTGAAAAGCTCTTACAAAATTTTATTAGTAGCAATCAATTTTTACCTGATTCGTTTCATAAAAATTAAGCAATAAAACTCAAAAGATTCAGAGTCAATTTTTGTAATTCAAATTTCATAATATTAGGCCTGTATGATGGCACAGAATTTTGTACAAATTTCTGTAGATTCATGTTGTAAAATCTACATAATTTTGTACAAAGTCGGCGTCGCATTGGTGCGTAAACGAGCAATTTTGAGTGTTTATTAACAGTCACAGAGGGCAGATAAGAATATGTTTACCACGAGTTTACTCCGCCTACTGATACTCCACGCACTTTCTCTTATTTCCCTCGCGACGTCACATGCTTATGTGTAAGGCCCGTATGACACGGCACAGAATTTAGTTCACCGTTTTTACAAAATGCTATGTCGTGTCATACAGCAAAATTTTGTACAAAATTCTATAGATTCATGTTATAAAACCTACAGAATTTTGCCGACTAAGTCGGCTGCGCAAACGAGCAATTTTTAGTGTTTATTAACAATCACAGAGGGCAGAGCATATGTTTACCCTACCTGCCGACACCACCCACTTTCTCTTATCTCGCTCGCGGTCTTTATTGCTGGAGCTTGTTTGCTGTGTAAAATAAATAAATAAAAGCTCTACGAACTTATTCATTAACCTAATATTATAAAATCTTGTTAGAATTCTACTTTATCGAGACAGTCACATGATTATTTTGACAGTTTTCTCACAGATGTCACCATAATTTGCACCTATTTGCCCATGCTCACAGACATAATTCTGTACAAAATTCTGGTCCGTGTAATACATGTTTTACAGAATTTTGTACAAAATTCTGTGCCGTGTCATACAGGTCTTAGATTAAATATTCAAAATCATTTCCATTATTCTGTAGGATAGGTAATACAGCAATACCTCGCACAGTATGGCTTCGATCAGTCTGGATTCACTATAGTCCGGTTTGAAAATTTTAAAACAAATTAAATTTTAATTGAGCAAATTAAAAACAATTCAAAAAAATTACTACATAAAATAATTCTTTATACATAAACTATCTGTTTTTTTCCCTTTATACAGTCAAGTTTCTTTTTGTGCGGTTTATTTTTATGCGGTTTTAAAGTTAGGTGATGCTATACATATTTCAATTTTTTCTGGGGTTCTCCGTTGTATATGTATGTACCTAGACACGGCGAGAATGTAAACGCGGCATTATGTTTCGGTGGTTCCCCTTTCAACGTTCTAAGCGCCAGTTTCACATGGCATTGAATAGCCATAGCAGCGACTGGGTGATGGGTGTGGTGACACTGTTACAAAAAGTTAGATTCCATCAACGTAATTGAGTGCATCGTATCGAACACTAATGAAACACTTATAAACATAGATGAACAATGAGCTTATGAAGAATGGGAGGACAACGACGACTGTGTTGAAGTGCCTGCACAAGAATTAACAGCTGAACAACTATCAAAAATTATTAGAATGGTTGAAACCTTGTCAGAGCATATTATGGATGTTGATCCCAGTATTGAACGTAGCCTTACAGAAAAGACCAAAGAAGAAATTTTTTTCACATTTGTGCATACATCGATATTGCAATTTTTAGAGAATAAAAAATAAATTACGAAAAACATTAATTTTTTTCAATTATTTCTAATAAAAACATTTGAATTTATTAATCGCGTTTGATTTATTAAAACGGAGAAAAAAATTTTTTTTTTAATAGTTGTCATTTTTTGTATGTATCTAGTTCCTCCATTAGTCCAGTTTTAAACAGTTCGGGATATTGGCGCAACCCATTACCCGGACTGTGGAAAGTTTGAAAGTTGCTGTATGAAAGTTTACTCTTAAATTCTCTGAACATTTTGGAAGGTTTGTTGCAGAATAACTCTGCTCTCCTGGACTATTCCTTGTCGCTGTAGTGCAATTGACTGAGGCTTAGTTTATTTTCATAAAAAGAAGTCTAATGATATTAAACCTGGAAATCTTGGAGGCCATTCTATTTTTCCGAAACAAATCTGGTAAAAAAATGTTTGCTACTATAGAATAACATTTTGTAAGAGCGTTTCAATGAGGTATCACAAGGTGGGTGTTACCATTCAAAATTTTTTGTTGGGGTACGTAGAGCTTAAGGGGAAAGTTACCTCATGAGTCTTAACCTTCCAGTAGTCGCACCTTTTATCTGGACACCAGTAGTCGCAGTAGGTCTCTCAGACCCCTTGGTATTCTGATTTTTTGCACTCATACTAATTGAGATATATTGCTCATTACTGAATATATTTGTTTATTAGGATAATAAAACACATTCGTCACAAAATGTACACTTCTAACTTTATTTGAAAATTCACAAAATAATATCAAAGCAAAATGTACATTTCTTGACGTTATTTTAATATGTTCTGTTTTTTCAAATTTTATGTTAAAAATGCCATATGTCATTATTGAAATAATGAAAATAAGGTTCATTTAGTGTAAAAAAAGGAATCAAATGATTTAAATCAGCTCAACCATCACCATCACCATCAATATGTATTCACTTACAAGGACACCTCACTTGATTCACAGGTGGTAATTCTCAAAAGAATACACCTAAACTAATGCGCATTCGTATGAGCATAAGAGAGTACTCTATCGAAAGGTACCGAAAACGACCAAGCGTAAGATCAAAAAATTACAGAGTTATAGCTGAAATAAGAATTGCCAGATCTGTGAGACCCCGTGCGACTACTGGAAGGTTAATGATTCCCCTCCATGTTGTAAAAACGAATTCTAAAAATTTTCAATACCTCTTTTACTTTCAGAGATAAAACATATTGTACGTTTCTAAATTGACACCCTGCATATTATAAACCACTTTTAATATATCATAAATTGAGTAAGAAAATTTGATAGGTTTAAAAATGTAGACATAGTGAATTTATTTGAACATGATGTGTATAATTTTACCTGTCCATAATCACATATTGACAACAGCACATGACATTCACTGTCTCTATACTTCTTCCTAAATAAAAGCAATAATATTATGGCATTTATTTTAAAAAGGAACTGATGGTGCATGTTTGGCTTTAAAATATGTACACAGTACATGTATATGTATATACAGTTCACTTATACAGAAAAAAATTAGGTGCATACACATCCTTAAATCACACTGATTTATATCAGAAGCAATACTAGCTGCAAATTCACTGCACTTTATAAACAGTAAGTCGTAGCCTAGTAGCAAGAACGCTTAAAGTATTACTTTATTGTGGTTTTTTTTTATTTATATTCAGCAAACGACTTAATTACATAGCAATCTTGTTCAGTGAAGTGTCAGGCATTGTAGTTTTTATTCTACAGTTAATGAAAGCCATCTTAATTTGTTGTATTGTAAATATACATGTTTAACATATGGAAGCAATTTTTACCTGGTTGCTTACTGTACCGTTTATACAGGGTGAATAAAAAGTAAGGAACATCGATGCTACAGCCTTAAATAATAACTTTACTAAAAGAATTTTCTAACAAAAGTATCCTATCAAGTTATTTGCCACAATTTGGCGTTTTTCATTTTTTTTTTCGATTGTCAATGTTTTAGGTATGACGTCGTTGACATTTTTTTTAAATGACAACCTGTACTTTTTATGGCATGACCAGTTAGTGCTTTTAATTCTCTATACAACCATGTAAAAATATTAACATTTGCATAATAAAAATTTCAAAAACAATCACGATAAACATTTATTTTTGTTACTGGCTACATTTTTCATCAGGTACACTTATTGCAAGATAAACAAAAGACAATAGTAGGCAATTGTTGGAAAATGTTTAAAATTGAACAAATGCAAATCTGTAATGTCAATTCAGTGACAGTTAGCATTAATAAGTGATTAAAATTTAGTCTGTGTCCTGTGTAAATATGAATTTCTAATCATGGTACGTTTAACAGAAACTGAACGTATCGAAATTTTGATGATGATCGGGTACGGTGATTCAAAGAGAACTCAAGACGATGTGTGCGCTTTATTTAATACTGTACATCCAAATCGTGAACCTGTTACGCGGTCCACTGTAACCAAAATTAATAGAAAATTTAGAGAAACGGGCCATGTCAAAGATTTGGATAAAATTGGCCGTCCAAAAATAGCAACAGACGATCAAATGTTGGACATTGTGCTTACAGTTTCCGAAAATCCTCATACTTCAACTCGACAATTAGCCCTGGATAATAATGTTAGTCAAGGAACTGTACTGAATATTTTATATACAGAAAAATTTCAATCTTATAAGGTTAAACTTGTTCAAGAATTATCAGATGATGATTTTGGTAGGAGAAATCAGTTTTGTGAAGAAATGATTGTCAGGTGCGATAACGACCCACAGTTTGTGAATTCTATTATCTTCTCCGACGAAGCCACATTTTCTTTAAATGGAGTTGTAAATCGGCACAATTCCCGTTATTGTTCGCGACACAACCCACATTGGATGTAAGAATAACACACAGTATCCACAAAAAGCAAACGTGTGGGCGGGAATTATACGAGACAGAATTCTTGGTCCTTTTTTCTTTGATGGCACATTAATTGCTGATCAGTATTTGGATTTTTTGAGGTTTGAACTTGTTCCCGCATTAGCTGTTTTATTTCCAAATGCAGGAAATCCGGACACGCCAAACGATAGAATTTGGTTGCAACAAGATGGTGCTCCACCTCATTATGGCATTCATGTTCGTCAATATTTAGATGGAATTTTTACAAATAGGTGGATAGGAAGAAGAGGACATATTGAGTGGCGAGCGTGGTCTCCGGATCTAAACCCGCTTGACTCGTTTTTATGGGGCCATCTTAAAAGTACAGTGTATACATGCAGACCAGAGAATTTGGAAAATCTAAAAATGCAGTTCGAGGATTTTCTGATCGTATAGCCCACTGTCAGACAGTGAATGGCCAACAGTTTGAATATTTGCTTTCTTAAATTGATGTTAAATATGATTTGAAACTATTTTACTAATTTGTGGACCTGCTATTATCTTTTGTTTATCTTGTAATAAGTGTACCTGATGAAAAATGTTGCCAGTGACAAAAATAAATGTTTATCGTGATTGTTCTTGAAATTTTTATGATGCCAATGTATGATATTTTTCATGCCATAAAGAGTATAGGCTGCCATTTAAAAAAAATGTCGATGACGTCATAGTTGAAAAATATGACAATCGGAAAAAAAATGTAAAACGCCAAATTGTGACAAATAACTTGATAGGAAACTTTTGTTAGAAACTTTGTTTCGTAAAGTCTGATTTTCCTGGAAATAACATTAACCAACATGTGTTACACTATACTATTGCTGGCTTTTGTTATTGGTCTAAATTTTGATTTTTATTTCCTAAACAAAACCATTTGGTCAAATACACAAAAAGCTTGTAAATTACAAAGTTATTAGTTTTATTGTAATTTATGAGTGCTGTGTAAACCTAAAGTTTACCAATAAATTTTCCAATATTCCCAACAAAATTGGTAACGCATTGGCTATTTCTGCTTTTATGCAACTGTGTTAAATTTAAATATTTCTATTTTTTCAGAAAACATTGTAGAACTTATTGTTTAAATGCTATTTGAATTCCTAGTAAACATTCTACAACCTTACTTGTTTTACTCGATTACCATCTGTAGATGGGAAAAATAAATTATTGCAGACTAATCCCACCAAGAAACTATATTTTCATTAGTTTCTATGAACATTTTTTCTTCATGCCTACTAAATTATTTGTATTAACTCCATATGCAGTTAATTATCTACGCTCTACATCAGCATAAATGCACTGCTTAGCCAGGAATAATTATACTACCTCATTCGCACTTCGAAGATTAGAATGTAATCTATTTCCCACGTTAATTTAAAATATGCTGATATATCGTAACAAGCTAAGATATAAGCAAACCAGACACTCAGTTTGCTGATTTATAAATCCAGTTACTTCTTATTTTCCAGATTATAACCTACTCAAGATAATTTTGTATCATTGATGGTTTTGGAAATTGTAACACATTTGTGCATGTGAATATGCCTTTGTAAAGTGCGAGTTATGCTTTGTAAATTGAGGTTATAATTTATGATTTGTATATACGTGATTTTACAATAATAATGTTAATAAAAAGTTAGTACCTCAAGAGAAGTATATTTGACAAAATCTTCAACTCGTTTTATTGCTTAAAAAAATATTAACAGTATATCTCGTACTTTAAGTTCTAAACAGTATCATGTTAAATCAACTCAATTATATCAAAATCTTCTACATGCATTTTTTATTGAAGTTTTATAGAGCCACGCTGTACTTCCAGTATTTTTTCCATTTATTATGTTTAATAATTTATGCATCTTATTATAATGTTATCTTTTTATTGTTTAATTTTATTACTAACTTGTGTTTTCACTAGTTGATGCTTAGCTTCGCTGGTTTTAGGTTGAAAAAGAAAGTGGCAAGTCCAGCGAAGAAACCCCCGTATGTATTTTTGAGTTTTTCTTTACTACTTTTTCCCTATTAAATTTGCTTTTTTTTAATTCATTTTGCTTTAATCGTCTAACCTTCATTAATTTCCAGCTTAATAATTAACAATTTTTCTCCAAATTTTATGTACATTTATCTAAAATGTAGTCATCTCTCAGTTGATCAGGGGCGTTTCACCATCAAGAAAATATGGGACATCTGGGAAGAAACCAGCTAGCATACTTCAGGATTCAACTGGTAGTGTTACCATAGCAGGAGAAGGACAAGATGATATTCCTATGGACCATCTGGGTAAGGGTAAGATTCTACTCTTCACAATAATTGGCATGCCAGCAGATGCTCCAAATTACTAAAAACGAAATAACAATAAATACAGCAAACGCCAATAAAATAATGCTTTATGAATTTACTGCAGCCGTAATAGGTAACACTAATTAAAAATTTGTTCTGCAAAAAATAAGCAATATCTACAAATATTTATGTAAATGTTTGAATAACTAAATATATCTGTACTACTTGAATACCTGCGTCCAGCCCATAATATTTATTACAGAAAAAAAATTAAGTACCTACTTAATCAGTTTAATTTTACTTAAAAAATAGTTTTAAATATTTTATTACTTTTACATATACAATTTAATTTTTTATGCTCACAGTGTAGTTTCATATGATTTTTAGTACTCTATGACTAGCAATTCTTTTGCCAGTGTATTTGGTATGTGCCTGTAACGTCATGCAGTCAGCTTAGTGTACCCACAAACAAACGCACGTGATTTTAAGTTTGGTGCACGCAATACGTGAACGTTAGGCTCTGTGCATTGTTTTAAACTTCCAGACAAATTTGTTAAAATAGCATCATGCTTGGTAGTAGACTGTCATAGCACACTATTGAGAAACAAAGTTGCACAATTTCATGGAGGTCCCCATAAATTGATTTTCGAAATTCCAGTCCTTCTTAAATTATGATTAAGGCTATATTTCGACTTTCACTATGCTAAAAATCACGATATTTCCCTTGTGATCTTTGTTGGTACACTAGGCTGAAGAAAAGTCACGTGATGCACATGTTGATATGGTTAAAACAGGGTAAAATGTCAAATTTACAAGTTTTTTCCATATTAAGATGTTTTAATTTTAATCTTGCTTAGCTAGCCATCGACAATTTGTTAAAATACCTGATGCAATGCATCAAAGTATCGAACGTGGTAGATTCGACCATAGAAGTTTACTTTGGCTTTAATAAAACAATCAAATGTATAGTTGCTGCAATGGCAAATACAGAATTAACTTTAACATAAAGACTTTTGCTAATTTACAAACTTTTAGCAGTTAATTAATCTGGGGTATTATTTATGCACTGTACATAAAGACACAGTTTAAAATGTTTATTATTTGTACATCAATTCATGTGTTTGCTAACATTTCCAGTACTCATCTGAATAAATAAAAACGGAAAAAAAATAAAATTTGTGACAATAAATTTAAAAACTGCATGAATATTATCGAAAAAAATTTATTCAAATAGGTAATATAATTTCATCATGCATTCAAAAGTAAACAGTTATAGAGCGCAGTAAGAATTATAATCGGGTGTATTAACTCTATATGCTGCATTTACTTTGCCTCATCTAAAGGTGGTTTTGTACAAGTTTAACATAATTGACTCAATGTATATTAAAACTTATCTGAATGTATTAGTTGTGAATATTTTTTTGTTTAAATTATCGGAACATAATGAATTGACGTATTAAAATATCTATACAGCAGATTTTTTACAATTTTGGTGATAAATAAAAATTCATTAGTCCTTCACCTACTGCAGATTTTTTTATTATGTTTTTATACAGGATGCTAAAAAAAGTGTCACAAATTTGAGGAGTGAAAGTATGACCCAAAATATGACGAAAAGTTTTAATGAACAATGGATTATTCCTTTTTCTAGCAGTTGTGCATTTTTTCGCTTATCTTTTTTTTCTTATCGTATGTCATACAGGTTGACATTCAGTGGTTAATGCACAATTCGAATTCTCACTATGCCTGTTTACTCTAACACTGAATTAGCCGACATGCATTTCATGTATGGTCGTGCTAATGGGAATGCCAGAGAAGCGCTATGTCTGTATGTTGACGCTCATCCCAATCGCCAGATCGCTTCAGTTCGTTGTTTGGTAAGACTACACGAAAGATTGCGTGATACCGGTTCATTTGGGAAACAGTCGCATAATTCCAGGAGACCAAGGTCGGTGTGCACCCCTGAGGCAGAAGTGGCAATATTAGCGCGGATAGAGCAGAATCCGGATACAAGTTTGCGGAGAATATCAGCTGAGGTAGGAATTAGTAATCCTCTTGTTTGGAGAATCCTACACGAGCAGCAGCTTCACCCATACCATGTACAACGAGTGCAGGTCCTAAATCCACCTGATCATCAAACACGCTTGGTTTTTTGCCGCTGGTTTCTACGCAATGATGCCGAGGACCACAATTTTTTTGCCAATATTCCTTTTACTGATGAGGCCGGGTTCACACGAAATGGAGTTTTAAATTTCCACAATACCCGTGTGTGGGCCGACGAAAATTCCCACGCTATTATGGAATCCAAACATCAGTTACGTTTTTCATTGAATATTTGTATGGGTATTTTGAACGACAATTTACTGGGTCCAGTTGTTTTACCAAACCGATTAACAGGCGCTGGTTACCTAAACTTTCTGCAGAACACACTGAGTAATCTTTTAGACGACATTCCTTTGAACCAAAGGCAACAAATGTGGTTCCAACACGATGGTGCTCCGGCGCATTTTTCGATTGTTGTTCGAGAGCATTTACACGAAACTTTTGGACGAAGATGGGTAGGAAGGGGCGGACCTGTATCATGGCCTGCAAGATCGCCCGATTTAAACCCCCTTGATTTCTTTCTTTGGGGATATTTGAAAGCGTTAGTGTACTCTACACGTGTAAACGACCTCGATGAGCTGCAGCAACGAGTAGATCAGGGATGCCACCGAATCCGAGACAGTGTGGGGGTTTTCGAAAGAGTTCGAATGTCCATGCGGCGGAGATGTCATGCCTACCTTGAAATGGAGGGAGGACACTTTGAACATCTCATTTGACTTTTTGCCTTTGCTGTTTGTTCATAAATTACATTATAATTATTTGTTTGTTTGTTTGAACATAATAAAAAAGTGGTGTAAACGCAAAATGTTTTGTAACTCCGAAACAGTCCATTTGCGGACCCAGGTTCATTAAAATTTTTCGTCATATTTTGGGTCATACTTTCACTCCTCAAAGTTTGTGACACTTTTTTTAACACCCTGTATATTAGATGTATACATTGTTTTTTATATTTACTCAGCTCTTTTGCTTGAACTTCTGTTTATCTGTTTTTATTATTTCAACTTAACTGTCATTAAAATGTGATATTTATGCTAACTTTCTGCTACTAACAAACACTATCTTACTTACACTTGTGGGAATTTAACAATTACATGGACGATGTGAAGAGGGAAAAAATATTTTTATATTTAAACAAATTGTAAACTGACATTCAATATAAAACATAATTAAATTTTGTAAATACTTCAATCACCTGTACAACCTCACTGGAGATCTGGTAAGCAACCCAGGTGGAAGGTAAGGTCAGGGTTGACGAGAGCGGGAGAAATGACCCTCCGAAAAGTGGGTTGGGCGTAGGACCAACAATCGCATCCCATAAAACAACAAAGTTATGAAACCACAAATAGAGAGCCGGACGGAATTACGCAGATGACAAAAGCAACGAACTAAGGAAAATAAATTGTTCTTTGGATTATGTTAAAGAAGAACTAGAAAAATACAAAATAAAAATAGCAGTCCTACAAAAAACAAGAATAAAAGAAAGAGACATCTCGGATCAAGGTACAAGACACTTTCGGAGCTGGTTTCCTGGTTAAAAAGAAAATAAAACACAGTGGTAATAAACTTTAACCTTATATACGAACGGATATGTACAATAAAAGTAAAAGGCAAGTATCCATAACATCACAGAAGAAGACATTAGAGACTCCTTTTACGAGAAATTAGAAGAAACGTACGGTAGGTCCCCTAAATATGACATTAAAATAATCCTAGGGGATTTTAACGCTAAAATCGGGAAAGAAGACATATACATAACCACCATTGGAGCTCACAGCAGACATACAATAAGTATCGATAACGGAATAAGGGTCATAGACTTTGCGGTAGGAAAAAATATGATCATTAGCACTACGCATTTCCCACATAAATTCATAAAGGAACATGGATATCATCTAATGGTGTAACACGAAATCAGATCGATCATGTCCTAATAGATGCAAAGCACAATAAAAATATACAAGACATACGGAGCTACAGAGGAGCAGACAGTGACTCTGACCACTTCCTAATAAAGGAACGACTAAGAGCTAAAATAACGATCACGCAAAAGAAAATAAGTACACAGATAAAAAGGAAAAAGTATAACACTGAAGCCCTGCAAGACGAAAACAAAAAAACACAATATAAGATCATGTTATCTGCATAACTCAATAGGAGAGAAGAAGAAATAGAAAACGAAAATATCATAAAAGGTAAATGGAAGAAAATAAAAAATGCTATCTTACATGCCGCAGAGAATAGCGTAGGTACGGTACAACAAAAGGAAAGAAATAAATGGTACGATGAAGAATGTAAATAGCCCTGAAAGAAAGAAATGAAGGTAGGGAAAAATAGCTGCAGCGAAGAACCAGAGCAAGCGTGGAAGAACTTTAAAACAAGAGAAGAATTGCAAAGAACATGTGGAAGCAAAAGAAAAGAGAACATGAAATAGAAAACCTAAACCAAATAGAATGGCATTACAACAGACAAGAAGTGAGGAGATGCTATAAAAGAATAAGTGAACAAAAAAACTAGTTACCAACCAAGAACAACCTACTGCAAAAATAAACAAATCAATTACTGGTAGATAAGAATGAGATTCTAAAAAGGTGGACGAAATTCTTTTGCGAATTACTAAATCTGGATAACAGCGATAAGACTGACATAGAAGCAGAAAATGCACACTTTCAACAACCGCAATTAGAAATAGAACCACCAACTAAAGAGGAAATTTTAGAAACAATCTTAAAACAAAAGAATAACAAGGCACCCGAGGAAGACGAGATTATCGTAATGTTACTCAAAAAAGCCAGTGACGTATTACTAACATCTCTCCATGAACTTATAACAGAAATATGGAAGGAAGAGAAAATGCCTACAGAATGGTCACTGGCAATTATATGCCTTATATGGAAAAACAAAAGCGACAAACTCCAAGGTGAAAAATACAGAGGAATATCCCTTTTAAACATAACATACAAACTCCTGGCCTCTATAATCGCAACAAAACTAGAACCATACATCGAACAACTTCTAGGAGAATACCAAGACGGTTTTTGCCGAAATAGGTCAACAACAGACCAAATTTTCACCCTAAGAGAAAACCTATCCAAATGCTACGAGTACGATATAGATATACATCAATTGTATATAGATTATAAACAGGCTTATGATAGTATAAACAGAGGAGAATTATTAAAAATCATGGCCACTTATAACATACCCGAGGAATTAACAAAGTTAACCAAGAAGACCTTGAAAACAACCAAAAGCAGAATAAGAATACATGGAGAGACTACACAATCTTTTATAACTACGGTAAGCCTAAGACTGCTATTTAATACAGTATTAGAAAAAGCATTGCACAACATCATACAAAATATGTAGTGAATACTATATAATAAATCAAAGCAAATATTAGCAATGATGATGACATTGTTTTACTCGGAAGAACTAGTGAAACAAATAAAAATACATTAGAAGAACTAGAAATGGCAAGAAAACCACAAGGCCTAAAAATCAACGAAGGAAAGACGAAATACATGAAATTAACACAAGAACTCCAGGGAGACAAGAACACCAGATAGAAATACAAAATCACACGTTTGAAACAACACACAAATTTAAATACCTAGGAAGTACAATAACGGACAAGAATGAAATAAGCAGAACCTAAAAAAGAAGATATACATAACCATAATCTGCCCAGTAATAACCTACACCAGTGAAATCTGGCTACTGAGAGTCAACGACGAAAAAGCACTCAACATATGGGAACGTAAAATACTACGTAAGATCTACAGCCCACTAAACATCTTGGGAGAATGGAAAATACGAAAGAACACAGAAATGCGAGAACTGTATCAAGATCCAGACCTAGTAGCATTCATCAGATGACTTGCATATAAGAGGTATCGACCTAGATAGAACACCAAGAAGAGAATTGGCGGGGAGATCGGTGGGTAAAAAAAAAAGAGGGAAACCCCAAAAACGATGGCTTGACGACGTAGAAGATGATCGAAGAACATTACAGATAAGAAGATGGAGAAGAGAAGCAGTGAGCAGAATCAAATGGAAGAAAATTATAGTGGAAGCCAAGGTTCTACAAGGGCTGTAGCGCTCACAGACAAGACAAATACTTCAATAATTGCAGAAATTGTAATGTAATAGAAATGCTAGTTGAAAGTAAATACTCACACCGATCCACCAAAAATTAATAATGCATAATATAAAATTACAAAATGAATACCAAAAAGATTCTGCTATGACTGAATTTGGAATGCAGTTTTATTTATTTATTTTTAAGAATTATGGAGTTAGTAAAGGCACCATATTTAATGTACCTAGGTTCAGTGCACTCACTGCTATTCAGAGGTCTAAGATGTCTCTCTCTTGAACATCTTCCACTCATTATTATTTACGGGTCTTCCAAGAACATCTTCCATTCAACTACAAGAATTATGAAGCAGCAAAAACTTGAACCAGCATGCCTTTTGTAGAATAGCTTCAAACTCAAAGGCTTTCCTCACTACTTTAGCCAGCCCTAGTTTTATTTTAAATCTTAAATAAAATTAACCTTGAATGATTTTGTTTGTTCTTTACTTCTTTTAACCTACTATCACTCCTGTTGTGATATTAATCTTCTTTCAATTAACTTAATATATTTATTCGGTACTGGTCAAGAATATGGGTCCCAAACCGTGTTCTAATTTATGTTATAATTAGATAATGTAAACGTTTGCTAACCTAACCTAATCTAACCTAACCTAACCTTGACCAGTACCAGGTTAGGTTAGGTTAGGTTAGGTTAGGTTAGGTTAGGTTAGGTTAGGTTAGGTTAGGTTAGCAAATGTTTACATTATCTAATTATAACATAAATTAGAACATGGTTTGGGACCCATATTCTTGACCAGTGCCATTTATTCTATCACTTACTACTAATACCATAACCACTGCTTATTCTTGAAAATAATTCTATAAATAATTTGTCATATGGAGTAAATGGACACCAGGTATAGTCAAAGATTAATTTTTTACAAGTGTTACTAAAAAATCCAATATGAAAACTAGAAACTTGTTTATCTAAGACCACATATTACTTTTACTATGAATGAAGTAATGCTTATAAAATCGCTTTTATTGTGTAATTATTTGCTTTATATTTTCTAACTTGACGCATTTTGCCAAGGTACTACAGTAGAAGAAGATGAAAGCCCTACATGGATTGATAATGTTATCTATGCTATAGAAGGTTTCCTTCAAATGTTAATCCGCACTTCGTATATCCTTACAAATATTATTATGATGGTAAATATGCCATTGGTATTTACAAGTTGTGTATTTATTTTAGTGTGTTTATTTAGGCGTGGAGTATTACGTTTCACAGTTGGATAACATTTGTACTGTTACTATGGGCAAACATCTTGTGGATGATACCAAATCAGAGGCGAGCTATGCTACGTTCCAGTCCATTTTTGGTTTTGTATGCTTGGTTCCTGCTTATATCTGCCTATGTATTTTCTATGGATCTTAATGAAAATGAACTGCCAACTAAAATAGGGGATGTTGAATTGGCTCCGATAGGTTTTGAAAAAGTTACATATTTGCCGTGTAAATTTCTACTAGTCAGATGTTTGTATACAAGCATGTTTTGGATTACATTAAGACAGTATATGAAAGAAAGGCGAGAAGCTAGGCAAAGTAGTGCACTTGCAGATATGGTTGCCCCATTACAAGTTACTGTAGGCACTGCTGCTGGTGAGTTACAATTACCACTTTCTTGTGTTTAAAAGTTTTGCTTTAAATTGTTGATATTTAAATATCATTAGTTTCTTTTAGCATTTTATAGTAGTGGCACAGAGTTGCACAGATCAATAAATTCACTGTAAAACTTGTGTGAAGTATTTCATTCTAAAAATAAATAACTAGCTGTTACATTCCAAGCTGAAATTGTATTGTATTTTTTAGGAATTCCAAAACAGGAAGAAAAAGGCAACAAGACAATGCAAGTGATTGGTGAATACGCAAAAAGTTTTCTAATGAAATTCTGGATATGGATTGTAGCAATTACACTGTTTGCAGTTGCAATTACTGGGGACAGAATGACTGGCTTTAGAATAATTTATATGGCATTGTTTTTAATATTTATTTTAACTTTCCAAGTAAGTCATTAGAACTTTATTATAACTTATGCTAATTATTCTAAATTAATTTTGCAGTTATCATTCAGGGTGTGGAGGAAAATAATGTTTGGATTTTGGTTAACAGTAATTCTGTACTCCATGCTTATCTTAATCTTAATTTATACCTATCAGTTTGCAAATATTCGACAATATTGGACGGATTATTTACATGTTACTAAAACGCAGTAAGTCTATACACATACATTTGCGTATGGAAACTGAACTAATAAACATTTTTCTTGCAAGGCAATTAGATATAGGTTTAGAAGATTATGGCACAAAACAATTATTTATCAGGCTTGTCACCCCCACGTTTTTTGTTATTATAACTGTAATTCAACTCCATTACTTCCACAAAGATTTCATGGAAATTTCTGATCCTAAATCCAATAGCATCACTGAACCGATATCGGAAGGTAGTTCTGCACAAGGTGGAATAATTGAACCTAGCAGTGAGAAAACTGATCTGGAAAGCTCTATTAAATTTGATCTCACTGATATTGGCAGTAAGTAACAACAATTATTCCAATTTATAAGTATTGTTGAGAGTTTCATTCATTTGTAGTGAAGATTATATTATGCTTTTATTTTTTGATAGTATAAACAAATATTAAATTTTAAGACTTGGTAATTTTAGCTCCATTTCAATATCAAATATAGCTAGCAATTGCATATTACATATTTTTCATAATTTTGTAGCATTTTTAAAACATCACTCTGGAATAGAATATTTTTTAATACATCCCTATCAAATATAAACTATATGAAAAGTATTGATATTAATGTAAACTTTAAGGAGGTTATGTTGATTTAAAGTTATTGATCATTTGTAAAATATGTCGACACTATTTCAGAAAGTTATCTAGATTTATTTTAAAATTGTTATTTTATTTGTTTAATTGAAATAATGCTATGTATTTATTTTTGTCTTCTAGATGTATCAGCAGCACAATTGCAAGAGACATTTACTATCTGGTTGAAAAAACTTCATCATGCAGTAAACCTAATTTATTTGTTCCTGGAGATACATTTGCCAAAAATAGTGCTCTTACTAGCCATGTTACTATGCATCTATGACAAATGCGCAATATATTTGATTGTTGTGGTATTTATAGTACTATCGTTTACAATAGGTCGGGCTGTATACATATTTTGTATATATAGTTCTTCCGTATTGGTTTCTTTAATGATTTTGGCTCGAATGCTTTACCAAGTTGACCTTATCCAACACGATACATGGAATGTTACTTGTGAGGTAACAACATACTCAAATAAAATACCACAATTAAATCTTACATAACCAACATTTTAGAATTTGCCAGCGAATACTACAGATAATTTAACACATTTAAATGATGCAGAGTGGCTTGGATTTAAAAAAAGTTCAGCAGATGCTACCTTACCTAAACTAGTCCAGTGGAATATTATTTATATATTAGCTGTTACACTTTGGTCAGTTATTTTAGTTCGTCAGAATAATTACAGGTTAGCTAGGGGGCGACCTACCAGAAGGCCATATTTTATGTTCCCTGCAATAAAAAGATCAGATGCTGATAAGAATCTTAAAAACTGTATGAAATACCTTCTAAATTACGGATATTATAAATTTGGTGTTGAGGTAAAACTTTTTACATGTTAATTGTTTGTGATGTACTTAATTAAAATGTTTTTGATTTTTCAGATTTCTTTTATAGCCACAGTAGCTCAAATAGGTTTCAGAATGGACATGTATTCACTATTTTATGCATTTTGGTTGTGTATTTTAGTACTTATGAAAAGGAGCCTTCAAAGAAAAGTATGGAATTTCTTTTTAGTATTTCTCGCTGTATTTCTACCTATTCAGTATTTCATGCTGATAGGTCTACCACCAAGTTTGTGTACAGGTAATTATTTAATAAGTTTACAAATTTATTTTGCGTATAACTAGTATGGATAACAATTTGTTTATCTATTAATGGAATTGTGAAATTCCAGCTAATTAATATACACCTGAAATTGTATTGAGAAACATAACCCTATTAATTTGTAGTTTGGTTTGCCAAAAACCAAAATTTTTTTATATAAAATATCCTGTATACAATATTTTATTTTTATACTAACTAGAGCGGCATAATACATGTATTGGTTTAAATTGAAACCTGGTTAAAAAGAATTGAGTTTGGAAGTTAAAACTTGCTTATGGCAAGTCCAAAATGTTTACCTCTACTCAATAGTGATTTTACACCTTTTTCTGTAAAAATACTATTAAGCTGAAAATAAATTTAACATTAGTTGTACATGTTCGGCCTTTAGTTGCATAATATAATTTAAGGCAGTAACTATAGCTTCTCCAACATCAGGAAAGTAAACAATAACAAGAAAAAGAATACCTTGTATGGTTATTTACAGATAAATCCTTGGCTGCTTAAATAATTAAAAATCAAATAGTAATATGATATGAAATTAAATAAAAACATTTAACAGTTAAAATTAAATACAACAATTACAACAAAATACAAAATTGAAAAATTTTTTTTTTAAATGTTACCCTTTACATTTCTACATAGCCTGACCCGCTAAGATATGTGCTTATAATTCTATCCAGTAATTCCCCCCACAAAAAAAAAGATTAGGGGCCAAGTCAGGTGACATAGCAGTTCACCCTTTTTATCTATCCCCTTGCATTGTATCTAGGATCCAGATAGTTCATATTATCCGTTACATTGGGGAAAGTGATTCCAGCATTCTCTAAAACAATTACATTAAAAAAACCATATTTTGTAGAACCTTAGTTATGTTCTCTCATAAAATGGATATTGTGGCAATAATGTATTTTCTCATTATGCCAATTTGCAATTTGAATCCAAATTTTCTTTGGAAGTTGGCCAGATACATTTTTATAGCCCAGTAATGAGTATTGTTCTTGTTGAACAATCCTTTCTTTTTGATGAACTTCCTCATTCTTTTCTATTTGTTGAAAAACTGTTTACAAAATTTAAGTTTTCTAACTAACCATTTTTGTATAATTGTTGACACAGTGGACTTCCATTGTTGACTGTAGTGGTATTGCCCAATTATAGTTACTTTAGATAGTCCAAGTTCATCTGTTCCTACTGAAGTGGGCAACTTTCTTTAAATTTTCTTTCCAGTTTGTTTTAATTTATTTATTTAAAGGATTGTGCTGTGAGGTATTCCCACTGCATAGTATTGTTATACAAAATGCCTGCTACTACATAAGTTTTCCTACCTTTGATGTAAATTGATAACATATTCACATGTACATTTCTTGTGTAACGGTGTACACCATGTTTAAGCGCATTTAAAAAATCAGTTACATTTTTTTTACTAAAATACATATTATGAACAGATAGCAATAAATATATAACAGATAAACTAGAAACAACTACAAACAGTAAGCAAAAGCGTT
>JABXWE010061076.1:0-15149 GCA_014611495.1 Limonius californicus
AAGTACGAATAAATGAGGGAACTGCAGAAAATGTAGAAATTAAATGCGGTTAGATAGCGGTGCGTGTTGGTAACCATTTAACTTATATTCGGGGAGAAGAAGTGAAATTTTAATTAAATTCTTCGACATGCGAACAATTTCATTGGGTTAGTAAATGCAGCAGCTACAGATGTACAAGCAATGTATTTTTAACAGTGTCAGTATAAGTAGCACAGTATGTGGGTTAGATATGAACGAATTAGGTACAGTAATAAACGAGAAGGGCAAGCAGCAGGAAGATATACGGAGTCGCATAGAACAAGCCAGAAGTACAATTAATAAAATGATATTATTACTAAGTAAGAAACTAAAATTTCGACATACGACTACGTAAACGGATGATATATTATAACCTTACGGAACCTTCTATTGTGTTTTTTTTTTGTTGATCATGGCTCGTCGTGATCGTCATAGGTTCGAATCTATAGTAGTTGAGTTAAGTACGTAAAATACAACACCAGAGAGATTTGATACATTTATTAAAGCCAAAATCATGTGATTGGCTAGATGAGCAGGCTAATAGCCTAAAAAAGAAGAAGAAGAGGAAGAATATCAACTGCAGACAGTGTAATCCCGGTATTCACCTGTTCACGTTAGAAAACTGCAGTAAACCTAGCAGGGGTAATACGTTGATCTCAACTACGAAGAAGAGTGACTTACGAACATAATAAACCCAACAAAAGGAAGGGGTAGGCATAGGAGCAGGTTGATTTTTGGAAAGGTGAAAGCCTGTAAGCAGCCGAGTTACCTCAAAGCGCTGCGGAGGTGAAGGGTTAAGTATACCTGCAGCTGCAGCCGAATTAAATAAAAGTGCAATCAACAGGTAGGAGAAACGCCGGTAAGTAGCCGAGCCAGGTAGGGTTACGAAATCTTGCAACTGCAACAAAGTTACCTCAAGATCCAGTCACCAGGTAGGAGAAGCGCCCACAAGCAGCCTAGTTACATCAAAGCGCTGGGCATGAATGCCCTTAACCAGCCAAGTTTGCTATGTTCGTTTGGTTTTGCCGCTTCATCTGAATTAAAGTTTCATTTTAATTGCCGCTCTTAAGCCGATTACTATGTTATTATTTCTCAAATACAGTTTGGTGTGGACATTTTTTTTTGTTATCATGGAGAATTGCCGATTAATATTTTGTCTACGCGCTTGACCTGGAAATTTCTTGCCATTGTAGTCCTACGCGTTAAATTGTTCTAGAATTCTTGCAACATTTCGTAATGTAGTGAAACATTTTCGGCCGATGCATACTGGCACTGCGGTTTTTCTTCAGTCGAATTTAACATCTGCTTCGGCTTGGTCGCCCGATACCATCTCGGAGATCGTTGAAAATTAAGAAAAAAGAGTGGCCGCTAGGCCTTGGGTGTGAAATGATGTGCTTTCTTTTTAAAATACCGGGTTGTGTAGCAGCTCTTCTGTTAATTGAGTTATCGTTTTGTTTTTTGCGTTAGGCAAAAGAATCTTCGACTTGTGTCGGAATAAAAATATTAGCAGACTGTCAGCTTTTTGCAAAAACAATTCAGTGAAATTGTTCTCTCGACTTGTGTCGGATAAAAGCTATGAAACCCGTGGAAGTCCTGTTTTTCGAGTCGTTTTAAGTGATACTTCCGTACAACGGCGGAGATCTTGGCATCTGAAGTTCCCGTCTCTTCCTGCCCCTCGACATTGAAAAAGTCCTGACCGTAGCTTTATCTCCATTCGATCCAATCTTCAGGGGCGTGCCCGGTAATTTTTCCCGCTTCCCGAAGATCTTAGGAATACCCCAGTCTGCCTCTCTCTGCTACCTACCGACAACACTAAGATAGGAGAAATTCTAATTGTGCGGTGAAAACTTTTTCCGAGTTTAATTTTCAAATTTCAAGTGCTGAACCTTTTTCTTTGATGCGACATAAGGCGACGTTCAGTCACCAGTTGTCCTTTCTTCTTTTGGTCAATTGTAAAGTGTATTCATAAATTGTAGGAAATTGTAAACTCCGACGCCACTGGCTGCATAGATCTGTTCTAAGAAATTAAATATCGCAAGCCACTGACGGAGAGCCTTTTTCAGTTCGAACGTTCCAACAGAATCTAGAATATTGCTAAGTGATACCCGTTTTGTTATATGGCATAAATGCGTGGGCACTTACAGAAAACCTGTGTAGTAAATTATTCAACCAGAGTTAACTTCTAATAAATGATATAGTCTCCTGTTTTGTAAAACTAATCTAGGTAATGCTTATATTAATAATGGTAAAATGACCTTCAATGCCACAAATAAAAAAGCTTTGGTTTCCATTTGTTGTAGATATAATATTTAATAGCCTTACTATATCTATTATCAGAAAAATATTCTATCATTTACATCTCAAAATATATATTTTCAAGGATTCGAGTGTTTGTAGGAGAAAATGTTAGTTCTGCCAAACGATTCCAAATGCAGAATACATAGTATCCAATTTTTAATTCTCAACAATCGGATTACCAATATTGGTACCCAATTCCAGAATACACAATCTTTCTTGTAAAATTGGAAATCACATTCCGATTCCATAATCGCAGGTTGTCGGTCAATTCGAAGAAGCAAAAATGAATTCGCAATTTTGAATTTTAAGAATTAAATTATTCTAATGAAAGCGTCAGTTGTCGTCCGAACCATACATTTTCGGATAATGGTTTTACGGGCTATGTTTTCGAGCAAACAAAATGAGTTGAGACTAATTTTCTACTAGTACTATAAAGCACACAACTGAGGTGTGTACAATCAATAGTAAAAGTAAACATTTACTATCTACCATTTAGACAGGTCAGTAATATTTGAGGGTTAATTATAATTAAATACCTTTGTCCTTAAACTGTAAACCACTCTCATATTCAGAATTCGCTCCTAATTACACTTTGGTACAGCAATAACCTGTAGAATTATAAACGTGTATTTATTACTGTTCTTTAGTTAGTTTCAGAGAGATTAACATAGAATAGTATTTTACCGACAGTTCATTTGTATAATGCATAATATTTCTGAAATAGTTGTCGTAGTCATGAAATGTCTGCATAAACTTGTCTCCGTGCTTTTCTATATTTTTCTTGGAAGTTTATGTGGTATATTCTTGTTAAAAGTGTAATTTTGTAAAGCTTAAAGCTGCTCTAACCAGAGAGAGAGGCGTGTTGATAAGATGCATTAATTGATTGTATTTTTTAGTAGCTGTTTGAGGTTTACATACAGAGTGCGTCAACGGTTCTGGTAGTGTGTGTTTAATACCTTTACCGTCATCATATCCAAACTTTCCTAAATATTCGAAGACAGTGTGAAATATGAAAAATGTCAAGCAAAATGTTTCATGAATTTTTATTGTATGTGTCAATATATACAAATATTGTGTTTCACTAATTTTTGTAGAAGGAATCGTTTCCAAGATAGTAGAAGCAAGGTTTCTGGAAATTTGAAGTGTCTTGATCTGGATTTGTAACACATTCGCTGCCCAGAAAAATTATGTTCTTTATTTGTAACAGGTGGTGTAAACACATGTATTTTGGTTCGTTATAACATATAAATTTAATGAAAGTGTTATATATTGTTGTATTTTTGAATTAAAAAATTTTTTATGCGTTGGTCCCATGGGACCTACGCTGCCCACGAGAGCGCTTTTTTATGAATAGGGCTACTGGCCCGCTGGTTCCATGGGACCATTGCCCCTTCATCGAGACTTCACGAGTGGCAATAAAATTATTTAGGCTACTTGATGTAAGATTTCCTTTTAGCTCTTGCTGGTTATATGGGGTTAGTTCAGTTACCATGTCTTGCTGACTACTGGAGTAATGATGAACTATACTCATTACAATTTCCTAGAAAATGCATGAGCCGAAATCGGCCGCTTCTTCTAAGGAAGATGCATTTTTCTGACAATGAAACGGCCGATCAACCTGATAAATTGTACAAAATAAATCCGCTGGTTGCAAAATTAGTAAAAACTTTAAATCCTTGTATACACCTAATAATAGGTTTATGTTGACGAAAATCTCCTGATATTTAGGGGGCACCTAGGTATAAGCTTGTATATGAAATTAAAAAGCCATAAATATGGTGTAAAATTGTTGAAATTGTGCTCTGGAACGGGGTATACATACAACGTGTAACAACGCCACTTAGTGTTGTAATGGTACTTACAAATGACATTCTTTAGCAGAGGCGAACTATTGTCACGGACAACTGGTATACAAGTGTTCAGTTGTCAAACAAAATGCTAGAAGCTGACACTCACCTAGTGGGTAGAATAAGAAAAAATCATGAAGTTATACCAAGGAACGGTCGTAACAAAACAACTGCAAAAGGGAGAATTGTATACAGCACAGAACG
This sequence comes from Limonius californicus, assembly GCA_014611495.1. NCBI lineage: Eukaryota > Metazoa > Arthropoda > Insecta > Coleoptera > Elateridae > Limonius > Limonius californicus. The sequence goes on from JABXWE010061076.1 coordinate 4,368, forward strand.
AACAAGGAACAACCATGTTAAACTGGAAATATAATAGAAACGTACTCATGCTGTCTACCAAACATGATGATGCAATGGTTGAGGTCGAATGTTGCAGATGCACGAAAAAGAAACCTCGATCTGTTCGCGATTGTAACAATGCTAAAGGTTCTGTTGATCTTTCCGACCAAATGGGCGGGTATTCTAATCCTCTTAGAAAATATTTAAAGTGGTACCGCAAAGTTGCATTTGAATTGCTAATGACAACATTGGGAGTAATTCCTATTCACTATACAAATCTGTATCTGGTCGAAACACTACTATTACCGATTTTAAAAATTCTTGATTAAATATTTGTCTAATAATGATTAAATATTTGTCTAATCCTAAAGAAGGAGACAATCTAATAAATATGAACGAAATAAGGAAACGACGTTTCACCGCTAACACAAACTAGGCGGCGAAAATATGCACAAAAGGAGAAGAATGTCCAAAAACTGTTATAAAAAGAATTGCGAAACACACAACAGAGAATTCGCTACAAAAAGAACAAAAATGATAGACACGTACTGTGGGGATTGTCCTTATGTTTGAATTGTTTCAATCAAGTCCATGCAGTTACCAGCGAATAAGTTTAGTTTTTGTTTGTTCAAACGGTTTACTTCCAGATTCATATTATATTATTTACAGTATTTTTCACGCATTTTTTCACAAATAAAAGATTTTGAATGCCTAACTATTTCTAAAGAACCTTTAAAATGTAAAATTGTTGTTAACAACAATATAATTGAACAAGTAACGACATTTAAATATTTAGGAATAGATATATCCACTTGTGGCAACCGACGAGAAGAAGTTTTTCAACAAACAATTAAAGCCCCGTCCATCTCTGGCAGTTTGAAAAATGTAATTTGGAGAAACACATTTCTAACGATAGTCAGTAAAGTCAGAATTTATAAAACATGTACCCGACCAGTGATTACCTACGTTGTTGAAACACGGGCAGACACGAAGAAAACCAAAGGCGTCTTGAGAACAAACGAAGTAAAAATACTACGAACAATTTACAGGAAAGATAGGAGGGACAGAGTAAGGAACAACGTAATAAGACATGTGAAGTCGACGATATAGCTAAGTGGAGCCGTAAGCGTCGAAGGGAGGGGAGAGAACACGTTTAAAGAATAGACACTGGAAAGCTACACAATTCTGTGATGAATAACCGACCATCTTACTATAGACTACCAGACAGGCCTCCAAAAAGGTGGTGTGATAGTTGGAGATCCACATTCCAATCCCAAGAGGATTAACAATCAAGAAGGTCTTATTGATAAAACAGAGCATAGGTCTAGAAACAAGCAGAAGAAGAAGTAGGAACTTTGTTAGAATTTAGATACATAATTAGAAGCATTGATACAAACGAAGTTGAAAATCAATTGCCAGTTATTAACGCTGCTTATGCAGAACTCCAATTCGAATCTTCAAAATTCATTTTGCAGAAAAATAATCACTAGTTAACGCACAGGTATGTTTTTAGAAAAATATTGCTGATTCACACACAGGACTTAATCAGAGATTTTATTTAAAAAAACTGCATAATAAGAAAATTTCAACGTTTAAAGTGAATAGCCAGAGGAGCGTCCTTTCACTGTGAGATCTAAAAGGCTACTACTTCCAAAAATTACAAAACAGTCAATTATTATTCAGCCGCTGCCACATAGATTAACAAGAACTAGTGAAGCGTTTGAAAGTTCGACGCGTTTAGTTGAAATCTGAGACGCATTTCCCGATTTTCTACAGCCACTCAACCAATAGAACACAAATGGAAACATTAATTAAATCAAATTATATAAATACCTTTTTCATATTTTATGAAACATCATATTAAAATTATATAATTTTGATTTAATTTATAATTACTATAAGTATAAGTTAGTTATACCCTGTATTTCATCAGTCAAGTATTCAGTTACGATGTTTTACTGCGTTTGTTATTTTTTACGTGCTTCATAAAAGCAGTAAATAAACAAGTTGGTTTTGTACGAAAATTTGAGTAGTTCCATTTGGCTACTGCAGGACATCATCTATGGAATTCAATCACGAAATATTGCTGTCATACGGTTAAACTAGCAATGAGAAGACACCTGAAGCCAATAGAAGTGTCAGGGGTAGTTACCTTACTTACTGTCTTGCTCATGAGCTCAATGTAAGCTAGTCTGTGGTATGAAGGCCTGACATAGGCGCTAACATACTGGTCTTGCCACCAGGAGGCCTGAGATGGCTCACACATAACGGCCCTACTAGACGACGGATTTTTGAGATTTCAAGCCATACGCAATCGTTGAAAACTGCCAGTGGTTTTCAAATCGATGTTTACAGAGTCATGTAAGCTCAGAAGCTACCAAAGTTGACAGGAAATCACCTACAAAGGAATATCTTCTGTGCACGTAAACATGAACATTGGCAATTGAGCAGCGAAGTATTATGATGTCTTCCGAAGAGTTGATGTTTAAGTTAGGGACGAATGGTAGTAGGGATAGAGTGTGCAAAAGGCAAACGAACGTTTTTTTACAGAATGTGCTAAGAAAGTCTTGGCGTTTGGCCACAGATCTACTAAAAACTTTGAACTTTGAAAATTCAGTCCCATTTTTTTTTGTGTATTTTACAGCAAGATTTTCTTGAAAATATATCAATATCAGTTGCATAATTATAATGGTGCAAGCGGTGCGGCCGTACCAGGGTCCTAATATAATTAGCCCTTGACAGAGACATAAAGAAAATATAGTTCCAACACTGAAAACAATTTATGGAAATCGTTTTATTTTGTCAATAATCTTTAAGTAGGATTTCTAAAGTATAAAAAATTTGGGACAGGTATAAGAGCTAGAGATTTCAGCAATCTGCTTATTTGTAATGCTTCTCTTTTTTATTTGCGTATTGAAATAAAGCTATTTATTAATATTGTTATTATAATAATTATAATCTTCCATTGTACTTTCCTACTAAGAATTTTCATCGATGTTGAAACACACTCAACGATTTTGTCATGTGCTTTGTTGGAATGCATCACTGTGGAAAGTGTAATTTTTATATGTATCTTCTTATTTGGTTAAACCTATTTGATGTTATTCAAGAGTACATAACGGTGACATATAGCCTGTACCAGTATTAATCTTTTCGGGGCTAAATAAAGTAGAACATTATTCTAGAATAACAGCAAGTGCATATGAGACGCCATTAGTTTAATGTAGCCTTTAAAGGTAAGTAGCTGCAGCGGATTACTATAAGTAGACACAAGCAGTTCTTGCGTAAAATGAGCAAACTAATTTCCTTGAATTAAGCCCGTGTATGTATCGTGTATACAACATCGCCGTTCATATTATTAAGAGCGAATCTCAATATTGCAGCTAGAAATGAACCTTCGAACAAGTAGAATACATAAATGGTTAGAAATGACTGTTGGAAAATTGTTCCGTCGAATTCAGATAAATACATTATACATGCTGTGACGGTTGTTTGGTTTGCACGTATTTGAATTTGGTAGCTTGGTAGATTGGTAAATAGCGCCTCTTTTCAGTTATCTCGAAAGTTGCCGCTGTTTGGGTTGTTTACATTTGTGGGCGCGGGAACCAATTATTCTCAAGACCGACTAGTCGCTTTTAAAGCGAATTGCAAGAAATTGGCTTCACGATCGCGTGCAGAACTGGTTTTGGGAACCGTTTCCGACTGACTTGCTTTTCCGCTCGAGCAAAGGGTTCTTAGATGTATTCGTGGAGCGCTCAGAGAAATTAGGGTGGGGTTAAATTGCTCTTGTAATTTACTTTCTTTTTGGCGTTCTCGCGCTTTTCACTCAATGTTCAAGTTGGATTACATATTCACAATAGTAAATAATGTAGCTGAAAATACAATGAGGTTTCTCTTATTGTTTGGTACAGATCAAATTAACCCCGTTACCCCTTTTAATGTTCTCGTAAAGATTTCTCGTTCCAGCAACAATTTTGGGCAGCAGTTTACTGTTCTTGGTACTTACAATAACTAGTTTCGTCAACAGTTTGACCGTTCATTTGGAAAAGTTCTTATTGTGCAATTCGACACATTCAGATCATCACGCCATGAACTTCAGCTCAGGGACGTCAGTGCCTTGAAGTCAGCGTAACTATTTCTTCCGTTTATCTCTCCTACTTGGTACCGTTAACCAAGCGAAAGTCAAGTAGCATAACTTCCTCTACCCTGATGCCGAATTAAGTAAAAAATATCCATATTAGCAAGTATTAATGAAAATTGAAAGCAGTGATTATTTATCTACAATATGCTTGGAAGCACGTAAGTTTAACTCTCCGTAAGCTGTCGGTTGTAACGAAGTTTCTGGGGAGCAACCGTTTCAGCATTTGGTAGTTAAATGTTAGATCGCTTTAGTTCCTGAAAGAGGCGTCGGCAGTAGTGTTAGTGGAGTTTCAAATTGTTTTCCTATATACACTTATCATTGCGTTCGATCACACTCCGGAGGAGACGCTTAGAGAAAGATAACGCAGCATATATCCAGGATCCCACCACAAATTCATTAACATGGAGTACAGTTCCATCCTAGAAGAAAGGCCAAATTAACTCGGAGCCCGGCTCCATACGAGAAGGAAGCCCGAAAAGAATTTGGAGTCCACCTCCATCCGAGAAGGAAGCCGCCGAAATTTGAATTATCAGTCCACCAGAGAAGGAAGCAAGCTGAAGTTAGCCGCCGAAATATTCCCAGTCCGTGAGAATTTTCAGTCCGTTAGAGAATTCCATAAAATCAGCGTAACTGGACGGTGTCGCATTTATTAATTTTGTGGAACACTTCGCCGTTGGGATTAAGTTAGTTTATATCAAGCAGGTTATGCCAGTTAGTATCAATTAGGTTAACATACTAGTCAAACAAGACATTGAAGATCTTATAAGCTGGTCAGGCCAGGTTAATCGGGCCTGTGATTTTCATATTTTATACGTAATGGGAGTTCCAGACCTAATTTAATAATACCTTCTGGTCGGTCAGGTTAGATTCTCCGTATTTTTAAAATTAGGCTATAATGTAATTTCAAGAACTCCCCGTACGGTAATATTTCACTTAAAATATCCTACGAAACACTTAAATTCACTTATCGCCGAGATTACGAAGCCAAGCACGCTTTCCGGCGCATTTGGATCTAGCTACCCGCTAGTTATCTGGATCCGTTCATTGAACCAGCGAAAGCTAGAACACCGTAATCAACTTCACAGGCGAATTAAACTAACCCGTACGTGTACCAGGTGACAATTTAAACTTATAACTGTGTGAATACTGAAAACGGCACCAATTAGTGGTTTCGTGGGTATATTTTGTTAAACGCATTTAAAACTAATTGCCAAGTGGCAATCATTTTGTTTGTTTATTTAAATCTACAGAGTATGAACGTCATACACTGCAGATAGCCTGATATCAATCGGCGCAATGCCATTCAGTCGACTTCTGATCCAGTACCAGGGGCGTATCTACCAGGATTTTGCAAACATTATTATTTTTATTTGTCGCATCAGAATCAAATATATTTTTTTATTTATTGTAACAGTAAAATATAATAAAACCTGTTATAACTACTACAGTTTCTTCGCCTGTTATTACGAACTTCTGGCTCTGAGCTTAAACCAGGCAACCGTCCGCACGTGGACGGACCGTTACACGGTCGTCGGCCGTTTCATGAGGATCTTCGTTTACCTAAATGAATGGCGTCCAGTTATTTTTCCTTACCCAGTACATTGCATCAGTAACGACTATTTTCCTGTAATTGTTTTCCGTGAATCCGCTCTCCTGTCTGTGTTAGCTGAAACGAAAAATTTCACTATGTTGCGGGCTAATGAGAATATATGAATTCCCTTTCCATCCACATATCTCTGGTAGTCCGTAATTTACCCATTCAATACCCCAAGCTATTTTCAACCTGCTGAAAGTGTATGTTTGGATTTCTTACAAGTTGAGTACAAGATGATTAATAAGTAACTATAGACAGGCATGTTAAATGGTCAGCTATCACTATATTGTTTTTGTGGTATATCTGAAAGAAATGATATTTTCAGTCTATAGAAATAATTATAATAGTAGTAAAAAGATAGACCAAGTCTAAAGCACACCCGCTGAATTTTGTTTATATTTAGTGAAATTATGTATGTGATATTTTAAGAGCGCTATACCAGTATGGCGGAAAAGACCCCATGTATGATAAAAATACCATCATGTAAGCGAAAACTGTTCATTATGTATATTGGTTATAAATTCTTTTAATTACCGGTTGAAGTCTAACCGTTGGGAATTATGTCTGTATATTTCATAACAAAATTAACAACATCGAGGTGTATCTGTACAGGTAGTACCTCTGGGGCTATCAGATTAATATAGAACTAATGGAAAGTCGGCTTCTAATAATAAACAGAAAGGAGTAAATGTATTTCACGCATATATGCAAAAATACACCATGTGTTTCCTATTTACAAAGCAGATACCTTTACATTCGAACAATATATTAAAATTCACGACATGTAGTGCAAAGATTACTGACTTCATCGATACATCACACATTGTCATTTCGGAATTCTCACTTCTTGATTCCGTTGTATACATTAATATGATGTAATAAATATCTACGACTCATCAGAGTTTAGAAATTTTACGAAAATATTAACAGCTTATTTCTTGTTAGCTAGACTAAGCTTACAAGCACATCTGTGAGGTTCAATTACACCTTAATGTTCGTTAGGATGTCAGCAGAATCCCTGGACCTTGTTTATTAATTGCGCGGTATGTTGTGACTACACCTCACTGTATCGTTATAAACGGTGTTTAAATAATTTAGTATTAGGTATACAGTTGCTGAAATATGTTACTGAAAAAAATGCTAAGCTGGTGCGTGGTGACAACTTATAAAAGTTTTGTATGAGGAGGAGGGAACAACCGAGTAGTAGACAGAAACGTTTTTTTCGTATGAATACCTTCGTTTGACGTTGCCATCTAACTTGTCTTTAAATTTTCTAACCAACAACTTAAAACAAATACACATGTGAAGAAATATAGACAAAAAAATCAACAGGCCATCGGATAACCAGACGGTGTTCGGTCGCTTTCTCGCCACCCTTTGTTCGTGGTCTCTATGTTCGACAAATAATTAGCGACAAATAGTTGTCGAGCATAGAGACTCGGGAATAAATGGTAGGCGAGCAAGTGAGTGGACACCGTTTATTTATATGTTTGTGTTTCTTTACTTGTACTTGTACTTGTCTTAAGTTGCACGTTAGGGAATTTCAAGTAACATGGCAACGTCACGAAATTATTCTTACGAAGAAAGCGTTTTCGTCTACTTTAAGTTGTCACTACGCATCAGCTTGATATTTTTCTCAGGAACGTGGTTCAGCAACTGTATACCTAAAGCAAAATTATTTAAACAACCTTGCTCACCACGCCCATTACTCTCCGGACAGATGCAAGCAATGCCGGTAAAATAAAATATCATCTGTAGGCATTTAGTATATTATGTTGTAGCTAATTCTCAAAAACTTACATTCGTCTAAGGAATGTTGATAGTCAAAGTAGGGTGGTCTGTTCTAGTATTTGATTTTGTATAGAGTATTATTTATTTATTTTTGATTCATCGTTAAAATTGCTTTATACATATAGGAACATCATCTTGAATTTTCAAAAATGTTAATAAACCATCCAAATATCCACCCCCACTCCCATAAACAAATATTTCGTTGAAAAATAAAATTCTATTAAAAAAATAATACTATACGTATGGTGTCTGAAAAAAAGTCATGTTTTTAATTATACAGCAAAATATTGTTCTTGTGACTTGATGCAATTATACTTGGTACTGCGACCAAGGTGACTGTCGAGTAAATGGATGGCGAGCAACTGTCTTGGCGACCATCGTTCTAGCAAGCAATCGGCAATGGAGTAATAGGTGGCGAGCAAACTTCGGCGAGCAAGTAATGGCGAACAAACGAACATATGATGAACCGGACAAATCTACAAACGGACGAAACAACGAACAAACCAGCAAATAGATGAAAGAACGATTCAATAGGTGGAGTCGGCGAACGAACGAACGCATGAATCTATGAATAAAAGAACGGGATATTAGACGAATAGACAAGCGGACGAAAGGACGGCCCGGAAAATGGACGAAACTGAATAAATAGAACCACCACTTGCGTTATATTGTTAGGACCCCAATATTAAATTAATTAAATTATAAATTAAATTATTATTGCCTAATAGCTGTTGTAATGTGATTTCAATTACTTGCATACACATTTATGTTGCAAGTGGTGATGTCATTTTACTCAGCAAATTCAGAGTACATTAGACTATTAAATTGGGCAATCTGGAATAAGTAATACCCTTGATAAGGAAAATTGAGTAATAAGCAGGTCATTGCTTATGGGTGCAAAAGGGAATTTATAAAAGGACACTTAAGATTGAATTAGCTAATGGTGAATAGTTGCCAGTTGTCAGTGAATGATTAATGAATGAAAGTATTTCAACCTAGCTATGGCATTGCACCTGAGTTTATTATTATAAGTAGTTTAGAATAATGTTTTAGGATAAGTTGTTATAGTCTTGTAGAACGTACAAATGAATAAATACAGTCATTTTATATAAGGGTAGTTGTTTCTCTGGTGATCCCGGCGATAAGGACAAAGGGCTCCTTATCAGTTACAGCCATAGGCGTAACAATATTCAAATCAGCAGAAATCACAATACTGCACACCGATATAAGAAGGACGAGATTGATCAATATAAATTTAGATATAATATGAAAAATCACGGAAAGTAATTTTACTTTCAAGTAATTAATACAATACGGCAATTGTTATGGTTTCTACAAATAAATAACTTTGTGTAGAAGTAGACGCTTGTTGATCCTATTTGCGGCAGCAATATCGAATTGTACACAAAATGTTACTGACTTACTACAGCAGACCACATAGCGCAGGTACCAAAGTAATGCTACTTTTTCCTACCACGCAATTACGTAGGTTTACGTTGTGTACTTCAATAGTAATCGGATTTGCCAATTGTAAATCAGGATTTACAGGATGTGTTTAAAAGTTATCAGCTTAACTTTCACCGGATACTGGTTAAATGTATTCAAATTTAAAATATCGGCAAGCTCTGGAAAGCAGCTTGTGATGTCCTAGTGGTTTATTAAAGTTTATATTTAATTTCAGCGTAGTTATTATGAATGGAACAATCGATTTCAAAATACAGCAGGTCTGTTGCATCAAACAAATTATTGTGCAGTTATGTATAAACTGTAATATAAAATAAAAAGCTGTAAATATATCTACTTCCTTATTTGTTTATGCTTTAGTTGGTTTTGTGTTAACATATACAAGGTATCTCTTAAAAGTCTGTACCACTGTCAACTCTACCACATATCCTTGAGACCAAAATAAGACGATTTAACTCAACTTACTCAAACACAAAAGTGCACGTTTGCGGAATTACGACCTTCTAAAGTGAGACTTGTCTGGCCACTTTCCTGCATATAATTACGGTAATAGTTGGACCATTGTTTAAAAGTGTTATATGCATATGCATCAAGGTTGCAGGTTTGAACTCAGTTTCGTTTTAATAAGTGCACTAGAAACGTCTCAAGTGGGAGGACCAACTACTGTTTCCTACAATATCTTTTACACTGTTTTGGTTTTCTTATTACTTGTATCACGTACAAGAGATTTCACTTGATTTTTAAACCTACCAGAAAAAGCTGATATTAAGCTTGCTTCAAGAAAGCTAAATCAAGCTTGTATTTAGTATGGTTGTATAAAGCTTGATTCACACATGCAGGCTTGCCATGAACAGCATTTACCAAACTTGTAAAACAAGCCTGCTACCGGCTTCAGAAATCGGCAGGCATCGGTAGGCTTAATTCAAACTTGCAGCAAGCTTACATTGTTGTATAGCTGGTTTGTCTTAAGTATCCCATACATGATACAATTTGCTGTACAACATGCAGTACTGCAGATTGCGGTTGCAACTACTTGCAGTATAAAAATATCGCCACAAACGTTCAAACTTGAATTCAGATTAATTGTACAGCAAATCGCCCAAAGTGAGTGTCCTATTAATATTTTATATTATTATTTAATAAGTTTAAATTTAAAAATTATGGCTCCAGAGGCGAATAAAAAGGTTGCGGCAGTTGTTGCAGCTGTACTATTGATGGATTGTGATATTAATAAAAAACAAAATGGATAAAAACGATGGTGTAAAACGTGGCTGTTAAATAAAGACCTTCATTCAAACACAAAATTATTACGTGAACTACGTGAATATGAACCCGCTGATCTTAAGAATTATTTGAGAATGGATAACGATTTATTCAATTCATTATTGGAATTAATCAGGCCTGAAATTACCAAACAAACACTGTCATGAGAGACGCAGTAAGTGCTGAAGCAAGATTGACAGCAACATTAAGGTTTCTGGCAACTGGAAATTCATATGAAGATCTTAAATTTAGTACTGGTATCTCCCCTCAACTATTGGGCCGAATAATCCCCGAAACGTGTTTGGCTATCTACAGATCTTTGAAAACTGATTATTTAAAGGTAAAAGTGTAATATCAAAATATACTTATCCAGGAAAACTAAATATTTATTAATGAGTGGTTATTCAGTCACATACACGTTGGTAGATACTACAAATTGATATTTCAAGTCAGACTGTAACTACATATAATATTAATTATTAAACCGAACATATTGGGATAATTCTAATTGCGTATTATCTGCTCCGTG
>JABXWE010061077.1:0-13112 GCA_014611495.1 Limonius californicus
ATATATATATATATATATATATATATATATATATATATATGTGTCAGCATTTTAGGCCTGAAGGTCTATAGCGTGGATCATCTTCCTCCACATCTTCCTATTTTGCACCTCTTGTTCCCAGTTTGTTATTCCCAGTTCTTGTAAGTCCTCCTGCACTCCTTCCCACCAGGTTTTGTGTGGACGTCTTCTCCAATTGCGCCCCCCTAAAGTTGTACTGTATATCTTTTTGGTGAGATCCTTTCTTTCCATTCTCGCTATATAGCTCAGCCATCGTAGTCTGTTCCGTTGAAGTATTCTTCTTATTCCTGGTCCCTTGTATAAGCCTTCCAACTCTGCATTTGTTCTCCTTCTCCATTCTCCCTGCTCTTGCACCCCTCCGTAAATTCTACTCAAGATCTTCCTCTCCCAGATCTCCAGTTTTTCGCAATCTCTCTTAGTTAATACCCACGTCTCACTTGCGTAAGTTATAATTATGGTTTTATACACTTTCACCTTTAAAGCTCGCCCTATATTTTTGTTACTCAGTATGTTATTGAGTGCGCCGGCACACCTAGATCCTATCATTAACCTTTTATCTATCTCTTGCGATACACTTCCATCACTAGTTAGCTCCACCCCCAGGTACACCGCACTATTTGTGTATTGGAACTCCTCACTATGTAATCTCAGTTGTTCGTCTATTTCTTGCCTTCCTTTTCCTAGAATCATATATTTGGATTTGTCTTCATTTATAATTAACCCTACTTCCTTCGCTTTATCTAGCTTTTTCACCACCTGCTTTAATTCCTCTCTAGTTTTTGCCATTCTTATCAGGTCGTCAGCATATGCTAAGCATTGGTACGATTGCTGTAGGATGTTGAACGTTGTATTTATTTGGCTACCTCTTAGAACATGTTCCAAAACTATATTAAATAACAAAGGTGACAGAGGGTCTCCTTGTTTCAAACCTAAATTAATGTTGAATTTTCTTGATATTACTCCATGACTTCTTACTCGGCCTGACGTACCCGTTAAGGTCATCTTTATCAGGTCTATTGTTTCTTTTCTGAATTCCAGTTCTTCTAAGGCTTTCACAATCTTTTCTCTAGCGATTCTATCGTATGCCTGTTTAAAATCAATCAGCAGGGTATAGATCCTTCCATTTTTCTTCGTATATTTCTCCTGTATTTGTCTCATTATGAAAATATTGTCCACCGTTGCTTTCCCTTTCTTGAAACCTGCTTGGTATTGACCAATTTTTCCCTCACCTTTTCCCTCACCTTCTTCTTGTAGTCTTCTTTTAATTGCATGTGCTAAAATTTTGTAAGCTGCGTTTAAGAGGGCAATTGGTCTGTAGTTCTTCATTTCTTGCCTGTTGCCTTTTTTATATATGGGACATATAATTGCTTGGAGCCACTTTTCTGGCATTTCTTTCCTTTCTCATACTTTTATAATAAATTCATATACTTTCCTTATCAACTCCTCCCCCGCGTATTTAATTAGTTCTACTTCTACTTCATCTGGGGCGGAGCTCTTGTTATTTTTCATTTCCTTGATAATATCTCGTATCTATTCTTGTGTGGCTGCCGTTGTTATGTCTTCTCCTTGATATGCCTGATTTGTGCATGGGAGCTCCTTTGTCTCTTCTGTCAGTATCTCTTCAAAGTACCCTGCCCAAGCATTTGATATTTGCTCTTCATCTACGCATAATTCTTCGTTTTTATTTCTCATTATGAGTGTCTGGGATTGGTATCCTTGTTTTTCCCTCCTTATATTTTTGTAGAATTCCCTTATGTTCCTTCTATTGTATAAATCTTCTATCTTTTCCAACTGTTCCTTTTGTTGCTCTATTTTCTTTTTCCTACATACGTCATTTGCTTTGTTCCTTGCTCTTTTGTAATATTCCTCCCTTTCCTTTGATTGATCTTGTAACCAGTTGAGTCTTGCTTGCTTCCTTTCTTCTACTGCTTCTTCGCATTCTTTGTCATACCAGTTCCAAAAGACATAGCTTCTCCTAATAATTTACCATTGATATTATTAAAATAATTCGTTTAAAACAGAAATATAAACAAAGAAAATCCCACGCTTCTTATCCGGATTTTCAACTTTTACAGATAGCTTGTAAACAACAAATATGTTTTGCCTACAGCAAGTATTTAGCAGGGTTTTAGATCATACGCTCGCCACCACTTGCTCACCGCCGTTTGCTCGCCACCGATTGCTCAATTACCGATTGCTAGCTCGGAAAGATGCTCACTAAAGCATTTGCTCGCCAGCCGTTTGCTCGACAGCCAACTTGTTCGGAGTACTAAGATTAACTGCACCAACAGAGAAAAACTAGATTATATTTTGTTAGGCAATTTCCTTTGTAAAATAATTTAGCACATATTTACTTTTATTTATAGATACTCTAGGTATAGGTAGAGTATTTAATTTTTTTAATTAATTTATGTCGTGGCCTGGGTGGATAACTCATTTTTGGAAACTTAAATTTCTTTTCTAGGCCAATAAAGCAATTCGAACGTTCTCTTGAGAAATTATTAATTAAGAAGATCTTAAAAATATATACAACATAAAAATCAGAAGCACTTCTAGTTAATTTTATTAAGAACAAGCAAATACCTTATAACCCTATACGAATTAAAATACAAGAACAGGCAATCCTGTTTTCACTATCAACATTTCTTAAAGGAATATAAGATTTTGAGAGTTACCAGAGGCATTATACTAAACTCACACAATAATATTTTATTTCAGGAAGGCCACACACAACACTTACACACAATTAACACAAATAGTAAAAATGGATAGAGCGAAAGTAGTTGAGGGGAGCGGAGGAGCGTGATGCAAGTCCAAAGGGGACCCATCACCTTCAATTAATCCCGAATGTGTGAATGGCAACCTCGACACCGTAAGGTAAAAGAAGAATTGATAAAGAAAGAAAGAAAGGAAGATAAAATTGCTTATGGAGGAGTAGCCGCCCGGCGAGCAAATACTTGTCAAACATAGACATCCACAAGCAAACGGCAGGTAAGCGAACGGCGGCAAGCAATGGCTAGGGAGCAAACGGTGGCTAGCAAACGGTGGCAAGCAAACGGTGGCGAGCGAACGGTGGCAAGCAAATGGCGGCAAGCAAGTGGGCGTACGCTATTTAGCAGACGTATATATCTCAACTGATATCAAGCAATTGTAGTCTTTTTGCCATTCAATAAGTGTAGCACACGAATTCCTAGAAGAATATTTTGGAGAAATATCCTACAGGATTTTTTAAATACTTCTGGGCTGTTTGCTCCCTCTTTTAATAATCATTGGTCCTGCTAACATATTTAATTTCAACCTCAAATTAACCTACTAGAGAGGAGTAACTAACTTCCTCTATTCCTACACGAAACAATATATTTATCGATGGTGAAAGCAGGATCCCCAACTTTTTAAACAAGAATTGTTCAGCGCTATTTGTTAAAATTATATTTATAATTCGGCCCTTAACACCTCAACATTTCTTAATATTCCTTACTTTTTAACAGTTTAAATAACATTTAGTTGGCCGACGGCGGTTCTAAGTCACTTGCTCACCGCCACTTACTCGCCACCACTTGCTCGCCGCAGTTTGCTCGCCACCGATTGCTTGATTGCCGATTGCTCCCTAGGAAAGGTGCTCGCCAAGACAGTAGCTCGCCATCAATGTTTCTCGCAGTACTAACTGTAACAGCACCAACGCAGGAAAACTAGTTTATATTTTGTTAGGCGCCTTTGTAAAATAATTTTGCACATCATAATTAAAACCTTCACTTTTATTTTCAAATAGGTATGGTCAGAGTATTTGATTTCTTTAAACTAGATTTTGAGGAAATGTTCGTTTGTGGAAACGATGTGGATAACTGATCTTAAAATTTTTGGAAACTTAAAATGCTGTTTCTAGATCAATAAATCAATTTTAATGTTGTTTTGAGAAATATGAATTAAAAATATCTTAAAAATATATACAAAATCAGATGCACTTCTAGTGTATTAATAACTAAAACATAAATATTACTCTATACGAATTCAAATACAAGGACAGGCAACTCTGCTTTGACTATTAACATTCTTTAGGGGAACGTAACATTTTTAGAATTACCAACATTACTAAATACTTACAAAAACTATTTTGTTTTAAGAATAAATTGATGACAACATATAGAAGATAGCAAGAAAACCCAAGAGGGATCACACATTCAATCAACACATACCAAGCCAATTGCAAGTTCAACCTATTTATAAATGGGTTCAAACTAGAAGAAGAGAGTGAGACGCCCTTATATCTACAATAGGAGACCGCAGAGTAGTGAAAATATCAAAAGACAAGTCATCGAAAGAAAAAAGAGTTCAAGAACGATGGGGAGGTTCAACGTAAGAAACATAACAGGCATTGTCCTACCGATGGAGTAAGAAGAACAAGAATAAATTGTTTGTCGAGCATCTAACCGGCAAGCAAATAGTTGTCAAGCACAGACGAGCAAACGATGGCGAGAAAACCGTGCCGAGCAGGCTATACGGTTTTGTAACAGGTATTTCCGATATATGCTGATAGTATGATGATAGTATGGCAGAGAAGATTGCGAACCATGCTATGTGGAAAGGAACGAACAGGATGGCATTTACTCAAAAATAAAAAGAAAGAAGCTTGGATAGTTGAAGTACAAATGGTAAAAAAAAAGATAAGGTAGAGATACACAGATGGACACTGGAGTGGTACTTCTGAGGTAAAAGAAAACGGTCTATCCAAAGGAAACGAGAAGGAAAGTAAAGAAAGAAACAAACCAGACTACCAATATGAGAGACTGGGAGTAGGACTAGAAACAGGAAGACTTGGAGAACTGTTACAAACTATGTCCGTACGGGAACAATGAGGATACATCATCATCATCATAATCATAAGGCTTTTGTATAATTTTATTCAGGTGAAGAACTGTTTTAATTAAGAAATTTTGAGTTTATGTAAAAGTTACATTTTTGAGGTTAGATTTTATTTATTGTAGATATTTATGTTATTAACTATTTCTAAGGATATAAATGTTTATATTTAAGTTTTATGAAGGCTTAGGTATTTGTTTTTAATAGTTTTAAAGCTTAATTGTAGATTTTTGTGAAAATTTGAATTTAAAAGCACATGTTATTTTTTTGTTTCTAATGTTGATGAATTTGATACCATTGGATTGCAAATTTTCTATGATTCTGAAGTTAGTTTTTTGAAAGATATGTTTATTTAGGCTGTAGGAGTCGTTTTTATTTTTATTGATAAGATGTTTGAGTAGGGATGTTTAAATCCTGGTATGTTATTGGTGCATTCTCAAATATGAGATAGCATTTTAGCATTTTATTGAAATTTAGTCTGGTTTGAGCTCTTCTAAGGGGAACACGTATTTGAGTGTTGCTCCAAGATTTAATTTAAAACCAATTTGGTCGTATTTGGAATAAAATTAGGCGGAGTTATCTAGTTTAAATTTTTTAAAAATGTTAGGTTAAGTGAAGGAAATTTATTTTTGTAAATAATAATTGATTTTTATTCGGGTTAAACTTTTGTTAATAAAACTTACCAAATGTTTTTAAAGTGGAAGTTGGTGTTTCATTTGTCTACGTTTTTCCTGGAAAGTTATTGAATTAATCCAAGTTATCAGTGTCTATTTTTCTTAAAATAAGAAATTGAAAGAATTTATTTCTTACCTGGTCTACATTAGAAGTTTCCTGATATTTTTGAAATTTTATAACTTCAATGTGAACACATGTTGGATGGAGCCGGTAAACCTGCATCTTTATCAGCCGCTGCATATTCGATAAGTGACGCATAATGAGCTCATGTGTTTACATCACGGTAATGTTTTTGCATCCGTTTGGAAAACATTGGAACTACTGTGTGGTATGGTTTATTTCAAAACCGTTATAGATGAGAAATAAGATTGCAGGTATTTTTATTTAATTAATTAATATTGGTATTTAACTATCATAATAGCGAAGCCGCGTGTTATTTATTAATATAAACCCTGAGATATGTCATAATAGTATATTATTTTATATGGAGGAAAAGTGATACTTTTCATGACGCGCTCGTGTTTAACAGCCGAACGGAGTGAGGCTGGTAATAGAGAGCAAGTAATGAAAAGTAACTTTTCCTCCAAATAAAATATGCTGTTTTTTCTTCAAATGTCGACAAATTAATGCAAAAACGTCTCTTTCTGATAGTAATAATTTTTAAACATAATTGGGTTCGCAAGGCGGTTTAGACCGGTGTCGGTGAGTAGGCACAGGTTGTTGCTATAGTAATGTAACATAAAGCTGTCAGTGGACACCGTCAACAATATTAATTTATTTTTTACAATTATTGCGTCTCCGGTTGCGTTTTAATTCCGAATTGATAAGCAGTTTTATCGAGTAAGTTCACTTAAGTAATAACCAATTAGTTCCTAAATTAGTGATTTATAGAAATGCAGTGCACACCGCCGGAAATTATGCAAGAGGCAAAAGAAGCAGCATCGTCCCTCGGACCCTCAAAATCTGCCGAGAAATATTCTGTTGCCTATCGGCATTTTATTGAATGGTGCGATACAAAAGGTGTCAGCAAATATTCGGAGAATGTCCTTCTAGCTTATTTTAACTATTTGCTAAAAGAGAAGAAGTGGAAATCCTCAACTCTCTGGTCTCGGTATTCAATGGTTAAATCCGAATTAATGATTAAACAAGGAGTGGATATTAGTCAATATTTAAAGTTACGGGTCTTCCTGAAGAAAACCAATGAAGGTTATTGTGCCAAAAAGTCCAGGATATTTAGCAAAGAACAGTTTGAAAGATTTTTATGTGAAGCGCCAGACACAGTTCATCTGGGAATGAAGGTAAGTACAGTTTACATTGTACATTCAATATTCATTTGAATGATAAATAAAAGTTTTAGTTTTGTTTTTAGTTTAATAAATCTTGAGTTGTAGACGCTTGTTTTCTTGTTTCTATCTATGTTGCTATGATAACACTTTTCCCTCCGCTGGCGGGAAAGTGAAAACTAAAGCTCCGGCGTAGGAAAAATGAAACTTTACGGTCGCCTACACAGTCGAAAAATGACAGATTTACTGACGTTTGAAGAAAAAAATTTTTATATGCTTATTTAGATTAAATTTAAGTTTGTTATTTTATAAATAATTAATTTCATTTTATTAACTATTGATAACATATTTTTTTCATTACTTTTTCAGGGTAATGTACATTGTCGCTTATTAACAAAAATTTTACATAAAATTTAAGGTTCAACGCGGTTTTGATGTCTAGCTTTCTCCATAATTATAATTAAAGATTTTGTAAGGTTTGGTATCAGTTAAATTTAAACCCATCATTCATAATGATCCATGTTCATGTTGTCATCACCATTATTTTTTCCATGTTGAAAACTAACGTAAAATCTTTGATGCCACCTACATGAAGAACTATGTACCTGCATCAGTTTCCAGCTTTTCTGGAAGCTGTTGACAAAATACCATCTTGCCAACTATGAATGCGCGATTCTTTATTGAAACTCCAAGTTTCATCGAGAAGCACTAGGTAAGCGGTGACACCAATCTATAGATTTTTCACATATTCCTTAAAAAATAAGATCCTCATAAACTGGATATGGAGTTCTCCATTAGATATACCCTATTGCTTTTTTTTCGATTTAAAACCATTTTATTAAATCATTTGTATAATTCCGAAGCAGAATATTGAAATCCGTCTTGGCATTGTTCAATCATGCATTGTGTAACGTTTGCATGCCGGCCTCGGTGGTCTAGTGGTTAGCGCATTTGCCTTTAGATCCAAGGGACGCAGGGTCGAACCTGACTGAGGTCGGTGAGATTTTTCTAGCGGGGAAAAATCTGAATATGCGCCTTCTGTCGGATTAGAAGTCGTAGGTCCCGTGCCACTGCGATGTGCGACACGATAAAAATCACTACTGGAGTTGGAAATACCTCAGATAGGCAAAATTCATAGCAAAGGTTTACAATAAGCCAATGATGGTTGCAGTGCTTAGAGATGCTTGGAAAACCGCGTCCTAGATCTCGCTCTTTCAAATCAACAATCAACGATTACATTGTTACATGTTGCATGTTTTTGGGTGGTGGCATACATCTTGCATATTAGCTACATACATCTCTTATGGAGTTCTTCAATATGAGGTATTTACCTCTATAATTTTCTGCGACATGTTTTGTTCATAAACATCATCTGTGTTGATACCATTCTTTTTCAGGTTATATATTGTACCGTCTGACACTCCCACAGCCAACTAAACGTGATTAACGGCATTTGTAGATGAAATTAATCCTTCCCCTCTTGGGAATCTTTCGCTCTCCTCTTCTAAAAATTGCGAAACATTCAAAATCAACTGATATGACTCACAGGCGCCGACTACATGGGAGCGGTGGGAGCTATTGCCCATAGGAATTTGCCTATGAGGTTCGTGTTCGAAAGTATCTTCTAAGAAAAATAAGCGAATCAAATAAAAGTTGCAAGTATAAATTATTTTTATTTCTCAGTTTTAGAACCTTTTTTCCAACCCCCACAATGACCCCTCCCCCTATTACGACTCCCAGTCACGGCACAACTTGTTTTATTTATCGCCCCCACAGAACTTTTTAAAACCTGGCACCTATGATGTGACTGTTGGCTACATCTCGGCATTTTAGAAAGAAACTTTATAGATATTAAACACACGAATATGCAGTAAGCTATTGAGATATGCACTTATGGATGTACTAAAAACAAATTTTATTTATATTGAATTCCTAAAAATTGTGTATGGCATAATACCATAAATTCTGTCATTTATTTTAAACTGTAATTCATAAGTTAAAGCAAGTTTTGAATCAAATGCTATCGTATTTTGTTAAAAGAGAAATAATACAATTATCGTTCTTCAGTATTTTTAATTACAAGCATATACAAAAAGGAGCATACCCTACGTTAAAAAAACATTAAAAAAATGTTCTTGAAATCTGAAACGAAATACACAAAAAATAGAGAACATATAGGAGAAATATAAACAACAAATTATGCATAGAATATTCTATTTGCAATCTATACTTTATTGGTTGTATTACAATATATAACCATATGTTTGTCAATATTGACAACTAGAAAATTCTGCTGTTTATCTTCCAATAAATTTTTATAGCTGGAAAAACTTGTTTCTATATCACACGATGTTACTGGGCAATATTTAAACAAATGTGGTTTCTTTACACCGAAACATTAGTCGTTGTTTAATCTCCATTTATTATATATTTTTTATTAATTTTAGAGTTGAAAGTCGCTGTTTTTCTGAATTAAATCGTCAATTTTATTACTATTTTTTTACATATTTTACTTTTATTTTTGTCGACGATGGAATGAAAATTTTCTAATAATTCTAAAGAATCCACAAGAAGCAAATTTTGTGTTTCCAGTTTATTAATTATGTTGAGAATTTCAGAAAAATGAGCCTGTATGTAGAATAATTGAGATTCCCATTCAAGTTGTTACTCCGCATCAGTGATAATCCATCAAAATCTAAATAATTTTGTTAACATCTTCAGGTGCCACAATGGCTGTGAAGATTTATAAACTTAAGCAAAAATACCTGTGTTAAATTTTTTATTCATACAAATTTAAAGAAATTTTTGTTTTACATGAATGCACTTACATACGTTTATAACTGTTAGCCAAAACGAAGAATATTTTTAACACTAATTAAGCATCTAAGATTCTACAAACAGCAAGACAAACCAAACAAACAAACCATGTTATAAATGAAACTACTTAAATTTATTCTCTGATTTCTTGTTGAACCTATCAATTATCGATCGTGATTTTAGTTTTGATCGAATGTAACCATCTCTTTGACTAGCAATAACAGCTGCAGATGCTTCGGTTACCAACCGAACATACCGTTCTACTGGTTGAGTATGACAAAGAAATTTTGGAAATGTTAGTTTCGTCAGCATCCATACACCTCTTGATCTCATCCCGACTAATGGATCGTGTTAGTGGAGGTTTAACATTATGGTAACTGTCGTGGCTTATAAAGTCGTAATGTTCCTGGGCTTCAAAACTCAATTTTGGAACTCTAAAATACCGAACGGTTTTACTTGTCTTTTTGTTGGTCTTTGCATTTCAACACACAATGAAAGCCCACTTGCATACATGAACATTTTCGTCAGTAAGCATAGCTAACAGTACATTTTCAGGGTGGGCAAAGAATGCGTATCGTTGAATTACAGGATCGACAACTTTTTGTAGGTTTGGAGGAAGATATCTGTTGTATTGAATCATTTTCCACAAATGTCGTAAGTCGTTCCAGCATGCTGATTTTGTCTTGATTTCGAACCAGATAGACACATATACTTTAACTATATACTTGACTAAAGTTCCAAGATTATCAGATGGATTATTTGATGAAACGTATAAATGTAATATTCTGCTGGCTGTTGTTAGACATCTAGAATGTGCCATCGGTTCAGGCTGAAGATTAGCCAATTCTTGGTTGCAATCACCGGTAGTAACAGCAATAGTCATTCTATATAGATATTTTTGATCATTGCGCAGCTTATTTAAATCAATTTTGGACAAAGTATTACCGTCGATCGTACTATATTTCACTAATGGCAATAAACAATATTTAAGAGCCTTACCGACTGGACCTGAGAAGCAAGTGGAACCTTGCGTTGTGCTATCAAGATGAATAAGTAAATGTCAATTTCAATTTCAATTTTCACAGTATATTGAGACGTAGTAAATACAAGTCATCTTATATTATTAAAAGTCTACCTATATAAATACATCTCAATAGCTGTTTAGGAGTTTCCTCCTCTCTTCAGCCGAGTAAATGTCTAAGAGGGAGTTCCTTTATATGAAGGAGGCAAACAAACCAGTGAAGTGGTTTCTTACGCTGCACTTCAAACTGACGTATGATACCAGGCTCCCAACCAGTATTTACATTTGTTCCATCGCATCCAACTGCGACTAACTCATCTGTTCTAAAGCCCTCTGTAGATAAGGACTTTGTGCTACTTTTCGTAATAGCAAGAGAGCTTCCTGATGTAGGACTGATGTGTCCTATATATTCCGAATTTGGTTCCCTTACTAAAACCACATGTTCTTCAGTACGACCACCGGATGCCACTTTCCATTTTTTAACACAATCTTCGTTGTCTTGCTTTTTCTTCCATCAAAATATATTGCCTGCACCCCATATCTTACTAAACATCAAATTGAAGTTGTTTTCGAAGTTTCTGCCTCTCTCTCTCTCCGAAGTTTGCTGCGATTAATAACCGAGAAAAGGTTTTCTTCGGTCACAATGCCCAAATACTGAAGTAGCGCTGTTGAAATGGCAGCAGCACGTCTATCTGACAGTCTCCATCGATTACATTCACGCGCCAATGTTGGAAAAGCCTTTCGCATTTGTTTATTGCAGGGAGGCGTTATAGATGGAAGCAGTATTGGGGAGGATGTCGAAGGTGGATCCGATATTGAGGATGAAGGACCTTCATCGTGCACTAGTAATAGTTGTATGTCAATTCTGATACTAGTATGAAAATATTTTAAAACACAAAACACAAGCTATAAGAAATTTTGTAATCTGAACTAGAATTTTTGACGCACAGGCAGTTTTTATCAAAATAAACATATATTTAAAAGCCGTTGTGGCACCTGAAGATATTATTCAAACTCAAAAAAAAATTTTTGCCATATTGCTGATCTAAACCAACTACTTTTTCGAGCTCAAGCTAAGAGATATGAGACAAAAAAAATTTTTGTTCCACTCTACTGTGGAGGTAAGGGAACATCCTTAAGCTTTTCTTTGTAAACTTCGACGCGAACTGGTGATTTTAGGAATGTATTCTTCCCGTTATTAATTAGTTTATTCACCAAAGGAAACTCGCCTCTAATTGTTTCGGCCACTCGATTCATTGCATAAGCCAAGCAGATCACTTGAATTATATGCCGGAAAACAATTTTTAGGTTTTGACCAGCTTGCACCATCAGTTACCATGTATAAAATTCTTTCTGATGGTATTTGAATTAGTAAATATAATAATGAAAGGGTTTCTTGACGAAACGTGTAATTGTCAAATGGTTCGTTTTTTTTAGTTGTTTAACAGCAACTAAAAAGCTGGAAGAAGGGTATCCGTTCAAGATACCAACAATAAAATTCGTAATACACTAAACCAAATATAATTATTCGAAATAGCGTTCCGAATTGTTTGAAGATTTTCTTCGTATAATTTTGGAATGTGCGTTCTGGAAGCTGTTCTCCGGGAAACGACTTTTTTTTGTATATTTTTACAAGAATTGTTTACATTCTGGAACGTCCAAATTATTTAATGGAATGTTGCCCGAAATCATCGTTTTACACAAATAATCATTAAATTTGCTAAAAGTTTCGTTTTTGTTTAAACAATTCAGCAAATTTAATTCTTAAATACCATGACTGATAATAATATCAAATAACAAATTGGAATTTATTCTTATAATTTGACATTAAGGGATGTTCTGGGTTGCCATTGGTTAAATAGAGATAATATTTTATTACATTAAAATAAGGGGATACATATCTCTTTCGTGCAAACGGTACAAAACAAAACACTTCCATCATATTTAAAGCATGCGTGCGGCTTCAACCACTTCTTAACTAAATCGGTTTTTGAACTACCAACTTTAGGCCATATTCAAAAATCTCGGGTTGATACTTGCAGCTTTGGCAAGAAATGAATGAGGCAAAAAAGAAACTGAAAACTTACCAACCCCTTTGGTGCACATTAAATACACAATAACGATCTCTTCTGAAAATCAGCAAAATTCCAAAATACGTACTATTTTCCAAGAAATGTCCACTGAATACCTAATTACCTAACCAACTAATACCGTCTTTATCCTATAAGCTAAATCTGAACCTGAACGTTCTGTTGTCAGATATCTAGAAAATATTAAGTTATTTCCCTGTAAGAAATTATAGAACATTCATTTACAAAAAATTTATTTCATATTTTATATTTAATTTTTTTTGCTAGAATATGCATGTTCATGCCCTTAAAAGACAAAATATGCACGAACATATGCCACATGCCGTAAAGTTGTAATGTAAGTATGCAACA
>JABXWE010061080.1:0-10809 GCA_014611495.1 Limonius californicus
TATATTTTCTGCATTAAGCAATAGCTAGACATCCCTACTGAAAGGAAATGTATGGTATACAAACAAAACTATCTATGTAGAACAAACGAAAAATATCTTTTATCGGAAATTAATTTAAGTTCCTAGTAGTTGAGTTTTTAATTAAAAAAAATAGAAATGTTTTGATAGAACCAGGTAATAATTTTTTAATTAATTTAACTGTTAAAGAAAGCATTGCAACTAAATAAAGAACGTATGAAGTGGGTGTCATTACACTAATGTATGTTTTTGAAATTATAGAAGATGGCAAAGATGGTACATCTGTCAGCGTAAACTCTTTAGAAAGGGCAAAATTACTTTCTGTCGGTACAAGTAAAATTGAAAGTGCTATGTTTTTTTGTTACAAGATAAAAGTCGTAGATTATCACTTATCAGACATCAATAGCAAATATTGTCTGCTTTACACTAGCAAGCAGAAATATTTTAAGTGAGTGTCAGAGGTTATAATTATAATATATATATTATAAATATAACGTTATAATAATCTAGATTAGAAAACCTATATAATATTTTTTGGTAGGTAATAATTTTGTTAAACTAAAAATTTATTATTTTACCTGTTCGGCTGTAATTGTTTTCGGAAGAAGCCTGTTTTCTAGAATAATAACTAGGTTTTGGATAATTATGCATTTGCATATCTGCATAAATGCAAATCCATATTTTGAATGTTTCTGATAAATGCTGCATAGTTTTAAAATTTTGATATCAATCTGTATCAACTATAATTATTTTGATAGTTGTCAGTATCTTCAAAGTCGGACAGCATGAAAAACACATCTGTTTCTATTTTTGGGGAATATTCCTAAATTTTAAGATTAAGCGCTTCCAGAGATTCATGCTAATCTTTTACTAGACAGTGCAAATTCATTTCCCTCAATTCTTAGAATGGTTTAGGGTTTATGGCCCAGGTAAACGTATATTTCCCACTTGATTTCTTTCTGATAATAAAAATTTATTGATAGTGAGGTTCTATGCCCCATGAAGGATTTTGGCCTGCAAGGCGGAAGGTTAAAGCTCTCCTATTCTTGCTCGCACACACCCGGTTGTCGCGTACGAAATACATGACATGTGGGATGTGGTGAGCACCAGGCAGTAATTAACCGCTTTATTGCCCCCTGTTCATTCGAACGCCGGTACCTAATTATTTAAAGCGACTATTTACTGCATCATGTAATTACTAAATGTAACAATAATATTTAAAATTAATCTTAATTTTATTTATTATTATCTTAAATTTATTTTATTATTAATTACTTTTATTAGTATCAGTTTTTGTATCTATCCAGACCTTACTTATACTTAAACAACTATAATTTAAAGTGCATATTTAAGTGCTTACTTTCGGTATTCTACGTGAATATTTGCGTGCATATATTCCAAATTTTAGGTGCATATTTAATATTTATCCTAAGCCTGATAATAGCACTCCTTTGGTTTTGTGTTTACTGATGTTAAAGATTTCCAAAATGTTATTATTGTTTTCCCCATTTGCATTAGCGCCTCTCACTTGAATATCTTCCTAGAAAGGGTTGCAGCGTTATTATGTATAACATATAATTGTTTCGAGCCAAATTAAAGACTATGATGCAACGCGGATTAAAATCAAAAAATTTATATTTCAAGCAATTATAATGAATACCTATCAAGGAGGTGAAAATAAACGCAGCTTCTGCAGAAGAATATAGAAGACTTACTACAAACTTACTAAATGAAAAAAGGCACCTTTGGCACTCGTACGAAAATAAACAAACAAGAACCATGAAAGTAATGGCGAGGAAACCGCGCCTTTCATGCGCTCCAGAAAACATAGTAGAAAATTTATCTCATCAAGGATACAAAATAATAGAAGCCGTTAATATTCTGCAGAGAAAAGAGAAAAAACCCTCTCCGCTATTTATGCTAAGTTTTAAAAACGGTAAAGACATTAAAAAAATACGAGATAAAAGGTGAGATGAAGGTTGAAATAGAATCCTTAAGAAAATCAAAACTTGCCTCCCAATGGAAGAAATGCCAAACTTATGGATACACTAACAGATTCTGCAACAGAGAATCAAGATGCGTAAAATGTGCTGAACAACACAACACAAATGAATACAAAATGAATTAAAACAGCAAACCAAAATGTGCCAACTGTGGCGTAGCCCACCCAGCCAGCTACATAGATGCGAAGTGGCTAGAAGGATGCAAATTATAAAAAAGAAATAATCTGTCGATAAAGTCTGTTTTTCAGCTGCATAGAGACCCACCTATGCAGGTATAATTATATTTCCATCATATAAAATTGAAGTTTCGGTAAAAGAGCAATCATGTGTTTTCTTTTACGATCCTTTGGTAATACAATAATTTTTTCGATACTTTCGCTATTTGCGTTGTTTTTGAAAAGGTGCCTCGAAAAGTTTAAGTTTAACGTTTGCTGCAATACAAGCAACGATCTTTTTGCACCAAACTCTTCCCTTAAGCTGCGTTCCACCTTTTTCTCTTTTAAGATATTACACTACAGAAAGGCTTCATATTGAACTTTAAAAAGCAGATTCCCTTTAGTTTAGTTATTCCAATTTTAAAAGAAACCCAAGATTTAACTTTCGTGTTCTGTTCTGGGTACATTTGGTCCAAATAAAACTTTAAGTACATACTATGTATAGAGCGCGGAAAATATGCAAAGAAAATCTGAAAAATATGCGGATATATATGCACTGTCTCTAGCGAAAATATGCAGAGATTTAAAAAAATATAACCAAATATATGCAAGATATGCAACTACTTTTGCCTTCTGGAAAGAAAAAAGATAGAAAATCTTGAAATTAAGAATATTTATTAGATTAATTAAAAACAATTAGATACATTAAAAAAATAATCTTACACTATTATGGTTATTACTAGTAAGCTAATTACAATTAATTATTAATAAAAACGTTCATATTAATCAGACATATTATTAAAACAATTGATAATCAAATGTTTTTCAAAATTCTCCAACAAAAATGATTGCCTCCTATCACTAAACATATATTTATATATAGAAAAACTTCTTTCTACATCGACAGATGTAATTGGAGCATTTTTCAGTTTTGTAACTAAATGTCCACTTAACACTATTTCTGCGACTTCTCCTCGTAAAACTTTTGCAACATCATTTAAAATACCGTATCCAGAATTCTTTTTGAGTACATTACTTAATTTTTCGTAAACTGTATTTCCAACTTTTGCCTTAACTCTTGAACATAAATGTTCAAAATTATTAATTATTTCTGTAGATTCAGCTAATGACATTGAACGTTTGTCTAAATCTGAAATAGTTTTAGGCATAAAACTATAATTGCTTTTTAAATAAACAAGTTGGCAAGGCAACTCCCGAGATTCCAACAATTTTTTTGACTGTGTAATAGCTTGGCTACTATCAGTCAAGTTTAAAACCACTTCTTTAATTTTTTCATAATTTTCTGCATATAAAAGTGCCGCTTCAAGCCATGTACCCCACCTGGTAATTACAGGTTGTGGAGGCAATGGAGTTATTGGGAAGTCTCTCTTTCTAAAATTGAATTCTTTAAAGGGGCCCTGAGGAAATTCTTTTTATGTTACTAATTAAATCATTGATTAAAGGAAACTGATCCCTGATCTTTTCAGCGACCTTATTAATTCCATGTGCTAAGCAAGTAGTGTGAATTAAATTACTATAAAATATTTTCAAATTTTGCCCCGCCTTGACCATATATGGTGCTGCATCTGACAACATTAACAAATTTTTTTCTGAACACACTAAGGCAAAAAGAAATTGGATAATCCGTCGTTCACAAATCTAGTTATGGACAAATTATTTGTTTGGTGAAGTTGTTTTGAAGCTATTAAATATGATTTGTACAGGACGTCTTCATGCAGCACATCAATTAGCAAATGCGCAATATAAAATATGCAACAAAAGCCCAAGTATGCAAAATATGCAATATAAAATTAGTGTCAATGGGTTCGTAATTGTGCAAATCGTAAAGATTTGAAGACATAAAATTAAATATGCTAAAAATAAAGAATATGCATTTTTCATATAATCCGCGCTGTACTAATAATTAACTAAGATAGGGATCTTAGGTACCATGACTTTTATTATTAAGATGTAAGTTACCATTATCAGCACTTAAAATATTTATATCTCAAATTATTTACGCCTTATGACTTTTGTAACGTAGGGTACGTTGGGGGTACATTTGGTCCGGCCAATAAAATTAACCGAATTTGGGCATTTAGGGCACAATTTTTAAATATAAAAAATGAAACCGAAGAAACCACATTCAACAGTTGCCATTTGTGTAATTATAAAAAACACAGAAAATGTAGAGTTTTATACGTCTCAAAATTCTCAGTTCAGAAATTTCAAATCGTTTTACTTTGGCAGCGACCTATGGGGGAAAAAGTGGGAGATCGACACAAATCCTGAATCCGAGAGCCGCGTGCGCTCTTTTACGGAACTAACGCTAAGATGTTCTGACAATAATAATTTTGTATGCCAACGCTTTTTCCTTCTATATAATAAATATATTTCACAAAAATTTTAAAATTATTTAAATTATAGGTAAATCATTAAAAATATTTTAGTCACAAGCATAATAATCAAACTAATAAATATCTTTCACTTATTCCTTGTAATATAACATGTTAAACCTAGTGCGGACCAAATGTACCCACAACATACGTTAAATTTCCTACTTGAAGCAAAACAGTATTCCTTTAAAAAGCAGAAAATGTCTGCACAGTTAACATGCTACGAAAATCTCGCAAAGAAGTGCTGATATAACATTCAAACGCTCAATCAACAAAGTGTATTGATAAAAATATATTGATATGCGAACCTTGTTTAAAATACGTAACATTTAAGATAACACATGTTCGTTCTGTTTTAGTACAACATGCAAGCGTTGCAGAATTTTTCACAAGTTGCGCATTTCAGCAGTGGCCGGCAGTGGTATGCGTAAACAAGATAACAGTTAAAGCAGCTGTAAGGCTAAGAGTAGCGTAAAACTTCGGCAACGCCGGCGGATGTCACGTTTAGTTACATATGTCCCAAAATACAAACATGGATCTCGACTTTACCTATGCTGTTACGGATCTCGCGTCGTTATTTATTTATCACGTACATTAAAATCGCAAAATTGTTTCCCCTCTAAAGGTGTAGGGTTTGAGTTGTTAATTATAAAGCCATTAATAAGAAATATACTCTAATAACCCATTCCCTTATGGCGGATCTCGGGTTATCCTAAATTTATTCGGATCTCAGCTTGTTACAAAAACAGATATATATATATATTTTTGACTGGCGCAACAACTGAGGACCTTACATACACCTACCTTTCTGAGGACTGCACGATAATGAAGTCGTTCCACGATAATTATAAAGTATTTATACAGCACAGTACTAAACATTTAAATATACAACCAGAAAATGGTTTTTAACCATAAAAATTTCAATATGTATATCACAACAAAGTGAGGCTTCACGGTAGTACATGTAAAGCGAGACGGTGTATATTTACAGTTCAGTATACGCATCATCAGAGGACCGATTTTACATACAACTGATTCAGCGAGGACCAAGCGGTGTTGCCAGATAATACTGCTTAGGGCCAGTCTTTCAATGCTCCCATAAAGTTCTAGACAAGCTAACAGTAACATTTATTCCCCTTGTTACAGTCTTTTCTGTCTTTCAATTGTCCGGTAGTCTACGTCAGAGGTTAGTTTAGGTACTTATTCCATAGGATTAAACTTATCGGGTAGCAGAAGTAGCTGACAGTACTATTTCGTCAGGATAAGGAAGCTACGAGTGTGTACGAAATATTTCGAACGGATGTAAATGTAAATAAAGTGTTTATAAAAAATACTATTTTTCTCTGTAGTAACCAATAAATAGATAAATTTTACAAATTGAAGAAACTAGAAATGGTTAGTCAATTAAATCCAGACGTCAGACTTATCGTTGTAATCATTTTATTTTTTCGGTTGATTTCTATTTTTCCAAAGATTTAAATTAAGGAAAAGCACTGTTCAAACACTACTGGAAGAAATTCAAATAGTACAGCATTATTTTATAGTTATGTAGATGCAATTGTTTATATTTCATAAACCATTGCGATAAATATCAAATGAATTTTAAGAAAAAATGTAATAAGATCTTGCTGCTAAGAGTTATACATTTATTCTTTGAGGCTTTCGGGGTTTCTCGAACTGTCAATATTACAATTTACTTTCGGCTTGGACCGCGGCGTTATTTGGGAACTACACCCAGCATTATCGGGTAAGGTAGCTTGTCTGTCTTTACAAGCATTTGGTCTAGAAGTTTGAGCAATATTTGTTCGTAGGCCCTGCCTGCCTAAACAGGGCCGTGTGATTAGATTATTCAAACCTTGGAGCGGACAAGGATTTGATCTTAATGTCTTTTGTTTGCCAGGACAATAATACTTAACCGTCTTAAGCCTGTTAGTTGTTTGTAAACCCATATAAACTAACGTTTCGCAAGACATTGCAGCTTGCATCTTCATGTTAAATAGAACACAACGTTCTATTATCATAAATTAAGATCAAATCCTTGTCCGCCCCAAGGTTTAAATAATCTAAGCACACGGCCCTGTTAGGCAGACAGGGCCTACGAACAAATATTGCTCAAACTTCTAGAGCAAATGCTTGTAAAGGCAGACAAGCTGCAGGTCTGTCCTTACCTGATAATGCTGGGTGTAGTTCCCAAATGACAACGCGGTCTAAGCTGAAAGTAAATTGTAATATTGACAAGAGTTATAAATTTGACGAATTCGTTAAAATTAATGTACTTATTGTATAAATATTAAGCTGCTATTACTTACGAGGAGGTATTGATATATAGTTAGCCTGAAAAGTTTCTAGTAAAGAAAAGTGAATATGGTTGCTGTGGTTATAACTATGATGTTTTATAAATTAGTTCTCAAAGTTTGACATTCATAAGTTGAACGGTGATCAAACTGTGAATTTTTTAAAACAGCATGTCAGAGGAAAAGAAAGAATTTGAAAAAATCGAGTTTCGGTCAGTTATTAAGTATGTATTTTTGAAAGGGTTGTCGGGCAAAGAAATTTTTGCTCACATGATAGAAACCTTAGGTGATCCTGAACAATGTCCTTCATACGCCACTATTAAAACTGGGTTGCGGAATATAAAAGAGGAAGATCAGATGTGAAAGATGAGCACCGCCCTGGAAGACCACTCCGGAAAATATTGATTCTGTCCATGATACGATTTTAGAAAATCGACGTATTGGGATTAAGAATATTGCAGAAGGATTGCACATTTCCTACGAACGCGTGTGTCACATCATTCATCACGACTTGAGTATGCGAAAGCTTTCGGCCAAATGTATTCCAAGATGCTTGAACGTTGATTAGAAGTGCGTTCCATTGACAACGTCGAAGGAAATCTGCCGCCGTTTTGCAGAAGATTTGTCAAACTTTTTGGATCGGCTTGTTACTATGGACGAAACATGGATCCATCACTATGACCCAGAGACTAAAGAGCAATCCAAACAGTGGAAGCATGTTGGTTCTCCACGACTAAGAAAATTCCGTGTTCAAAAATCGGCTGGTAAGATTCTTGCTTCAGTTTTCTGGGACAAAGATGGGATAATTCTGATAGATTATTTGGAACGGGGTAGAACTACCACGGGAGCATATTATACTGAGTTGCTAACTAAATTATATAAGAAAACTGTGGAAAAACGCCGCGGAAAACTTGCCAGAGGTGTGCTCTTTTTGCAAGACACCGCTCCTGCTCACAAATCGTTGATTGCAAATTGATGAATTGGTTGACCACCCGCCCTATTCTCCGGATTTAGAACCGTCAGACTATTATTTGTTCCCAAAACTCAAAAAATGTTTGAAAGGTAAAATATTTTCGACAAATAACGAAGCAATAGGTGCCGTTGAGAACTGGTTTGCAGACCAAGACAATGATTTTTTTAAATGGCTTAGAATTACTTTATGAACGTTCTGCTAAATGTATAAGTCTTAAAGGAGATTATGTTGAATAAATAAAATTGTTTTGAAATATTGTGGCGATTTATATGGTAGGCTAAGTACTTATCAATACCCCCTCGTATACAGGGAGCCAATCAAATCGCCAAAACTTATTTTAAATGCCACCATATAGCCACCCTTTTTTCTAGAAAAGCGCCCTGTCTATAACTATATCGTATAATATTAGTTTATTAAATAATTAGACATTACTATATCCACACAGAAAAAAATAGGAAAATTACATATTTTAGTAACTTTCCAAATGCACAGTTCGTTTTTGTAGCATAAAGTGCATTGTGCGGTCATACTGATCCCAAGCAATAGATATTATAATATCGTTTTAATTATTAGGTTTTTATTAAACCCACAGTAGGAACATAACAACAAACGTGTGTTTTACAATATTTATAACTTAGTATTACTAAATATAATTAAAACAAATGACACAGAGTGTTCTCTGCATTTCTCTGCATCATCTTCTACAAGATACTGGATTAAAATTATAGGATACTACTGCACTGTTTACTGTTCACAACTAATCTTTATTTCATTAAAAAAACTGCCATAAGCCAACGTCGTGGTTTGCTGTAACACATAATTTATCTAGTACGTCAACAGCATCTTTGGTGATATTATAAAATAATATTTCTTCAGGTTTGCTCTTTTGTTCGTCATCATTTACACTTTTACCATCATGGAAGGCACACAACACTATCACAGATTTATTTTTCTTACGAACATATGAAATAATCAATCTTCCCTATTTTGTTAAAACATTTCTACGTTGAATGCACAACTCGTTGTTTGTTTGGCAGAAATTTCAAAGGAAGTCACATTGATCACAAAGAAAGAAATAGAATAACTTTCTGCATAAAAACATTCGTTTTTATACTATACATTTTGAAGCTTGGGTAAATCCCCTTTATCTGGTATATTTACCAAAATATTTCGACTAAAATGTATAAAATCCCTGACCCAGCAGATCAGCAGAAGTTGGGGAAAGTACAATTCTTCGCAGTTAAGAGTCGAAACTGACAGCTACAGTAGGAAAAAAATACAACCGAAAAATGATTTTGTAACATAAAATGCACAGTGGGGCTTAGATACTCCAGCAATTTTTGAATATAAAGATATTTAGTGTGAAAAAAAAGCAGTAAACCTGCTTTGACATAGCCATTCTGTAGCTAAACATGTGGAATGAGATTAGCTAGAAGGAAATTGAGGTAGCATGTATTACCAGCATTTTATCGTAAAAAATGAACAACTGGGGTCAAATAGACTCCACGATGTATTAGAAAAGTTAAGCGTACGAATGGCTTAGCAGCAAGTATAAGACAGTAAGGAAAACACTTTCTTTTTTGTGCCTCAGCGTTTTCAAAATAATTTATATTATCATTAGCGAAGTAACAAACTGCCATTCATAAATATCATTCCAAATCATGTAATAATATTTTAAAGTTGGATTTTACCAAGTAATCACCCTCGTTAACAACAGAAACAAATTTGGTTTTTTAAAATTAACGTAAAATAAGTATCAGTTTTATTTTTTACACCTACTTGCCGCAATTCATAATAAAAATTCTCTTCATTATTTTACAAATTTCTTCTTTTTATACAAAAAACATCGTCGAAGAAATAATTTTATTGTATTCATTTTAACACAGATTCTAATTAATAGCAAGTTAACCTGATAAGAGGTAGTTAAAACCTTGAAAATGGAAAGACAGTTCCTACTTTTATTTGAATGACGAGCGTAATTTAAATACCTCAAACGGCTTATAACCCGGCGTTGCCACTTCTATGGGGTTCACTTATTCGGTAGCTCGAAAAAAATTGTATAGTGAGATGGCGATATACTCAAGTGAAAACGCTACTAGTGGCAAAGCGCTGAACTAAAATTTATACTCGGACCACTTTCCATCCATTATGAGGTCCACGTGATTTTTACTCCCGTTAGTCGGGACATGATCAGCTTCCGTTTGGCAAAATTACAAGCCCGAAACTTGTGAGGTCCGTATATTGGTCCTCACTCCTTACGGGACTTTTCAATAGTTGAGTCTCACTTAGGTAGCCATAAGTAAATATATATATATATATATGTATATATATATATAGACGTATTAATGTGCTTTACGCAGCCCAAAACGCTATACCGTGCGGCACTACCATGCCCGCGACCAACTTACGAAGCCCGACCTCGGGCTTCCTATAGATAAGCGTGTATAAATTGTTCTACAGACTTGTTATGTGATGGGGGCGTTCCTATTAAAATTTATGGTGGGCATCGTATGGTCGCTTACTACCCCCTGATATACGCGTTCTAGTTGGTGGGATCTCACTGTAGAGGGCGCTTCAACGGAATGTGTATATAATTTATACAACATGGATATATTCCATCGATTGTACGACGCCCATACATATTCGCCTGAATATACCAAGCCCTGAGAGTTGGCAACGTCGAAAATGTAATTATCGCTTGTTTAGGCTTCTGAGAGCGGTTTATAGTGGTGTGCTCGGGACGAGTTAGTTTAAAAATTAGAATATCAGTTTTTGTGACTGTAACAAATAATATTTATTTCTTCTAATATTATTCTTCGTATGGTCAAATATCTTTTTGTAATAAAATAGCAACTAGACGCAATTAAAAAATCTAATTCTTACGTAATTTTTCTTATTTAAAATTTAAATAAGTAACATCACGTACAAAAACTACATTTTAACATTTGGTTCTAATCATTTATCCCCAAC
>JABXWE010061085.1:0-20360 GCA_014611495.1 Limonius californicus
ATACGTACATACATACGTACGTACCCACCCACAGACAGACATTTTTTAAAAACCACTTTTTTGGGTTCCTAGAGACCCAAAACGGATATATCCGTTAAAATCTCGATTTCGAAAATTTTCATGATTTCAATACTTACCCTATACCTATAAGGTATGGGAAAGTAAAAACAAGTGGAAAGGTCGCCTATTAACGTAGCTACAATGACAATAGAAAACACCATTTGTAGCTTATTTTGAGTCACTTTAATGCCCCTGTCATTTTGCCCTAAACCATTAAGTTTGCCACCTAATCACATATCAAGTTTACAACAAGAGTGCAATGTTACAAGATATTAAAAAATACTAGCGATAGGAATTTGCAATAATTATTATCTCCGGTTAAACAAAATTTCTAACTTGTTACAATGTGGTAAGTGATTAATTATCCGATTAGTTAGCAATTTTTTGTAAATGATAAGGAACTCATTTTTTGATTAACAATAACTATGCAACTAGTAACGCAAAGACAATGTTCTACAGGTTTATATACTTTACAACTATATTTACATATTAATTGTTTTCAAACGAAATATATTTTTCGTAACAATAATACAAAAAATAATGTATTAAAATGGCTACACCATTTGAACGATTTTTTTTTGTGCATTTGTAAGGATAAAACTATTTCTGTAAATTTTAAAATGAAAGTGGCCCGGTTAATGGCCACGCGATATATTTGATAGTTTGACTATTTAGATCAGTGCTTCTCAACCTTTTCTGCAAACGTCCCAAAATTTTGAAACGCATATCTTTCGCGTCCCAACGTATGGAAAGACAAGCAATAGAAATAAACTTAAACACAATATTTCTAATTTAATGTAATATAATTTACTGCACAAACAACATATAAATATATCCCTGATGTTTGGAGAGTTCTTGTACAAATACCTTAAAACGTGGCTTCACAAATCCTGGGGCATCGCAGATCATGTGTTCAGGGTTGAGTTTATTTCTTGCAGAGATATGTAGTGGAGAATGGTAACAACATTTTTTTCACATTCTTTGCTCTGCCAACGAGTCCCATACATTTGACTGTGGAGCCTGCTTAAATTTCAGTTTTTGAACTTGTTTTTCTTATTGATCGAAGTTTTTCTTTGAAATCCTATAATGTCATCACGATATATCACGACGTTTACATCACATGGATTTCTAACCCAACTCTTCTTTTGGAAATCATTTGTTTCTGGCATATATAGGCCCATCTTATGTTGGAGGTTTTTTTCAATATTTTAGATGATTGAGGTCGAATTCAGAAGATCTTCCAAGATTGTATTTAACGTCGAAAATAAAGAAATATTTCCTTTTGCCAATTTTTCTTCCCAGAGAATAATTTTCTTCTTGAATAAAGAAACGTTATCACCAACGTCAACAATAGTTCGGTTACGAACCTGCATATTTGAATTCAGTTCACTCATATCGCTGAATATATCGTTGAAATAAGATACCAAAAATCTGTCACGGCCCAACAAAATGACTCGCACCCAAATTTTGGTCGCAATCCTAAGGTTGGGAACCACTGATTTAGATAAACAAAACTGTGTCGCGTCATTTTGACGCGGAAATCTCGACTCACGACACTCATGCAAAAGATCTTAAATAATGCGGTAAAATGTTTACGCAAAATATTGTCCATGTTAAATCTGTAACATAATTACAAAAAAAATGGAAGATTAAGTACGAGGTGTGCTCAACTGAAAGCCGTCTTTGCTTTATAAAAATTTATTCAACAATTTATTTACAAATAATTACTATCACAGTTAGGGCACCTATCCCATTGTTTTACGAACCGACGTATATCCTGCTAATAAAATTCTTGTGGCTGTTGATTGAAGAAGTCTTCCACAGCTATCTCTACTTCTGCGTCAAACTCAAAATGCCGACATTTTAACGCCTTTTTCAGCGGTCCAAAGTATGGAAAGCGCAAGACGATAGATCCGGGCTAAAGGATGGATGGCCTAAAATCCTCCATTTCTTTCGTTGAAGATTTTATTTTAGATTGTCGTGCAGCAAAGTGACCCCCCGCGTAAGTTTTTCTAGACGTTTCCGTCTTGTTGCTTCATGAAGCTTGTGCAAAGTTTTATTGTACAGATTTGCACTTACATTTACTCCAGGTTCCTTAAACTCTATCAACAAGGGTCCTTCATGGTCGAAAAAAAATGTTAACATCACCTTGCCTGCAGAAAGTTGTGTTTAAGCTTCTTCGGTGGTGGTGAACTTGAATGTTTCCACTGCATCGACGATAACTTACTGGATGGTTCGTAGTAATGGCACCAAGTTTCGTCAGCAACTATTGACAGAAGAAAGTCATCACCATTTTGCCTATAGTAGAGATAAGCCCATTCGCAAGCATTTTTATTCATTATACAAGAGACGAGGAATCCATTGCGCCAAAGTTTGCTGTAACCCAGACTACGAACAATTCTATACACAGATCCTACACTCGCACCAACAATTTCTGAAATTTCTCTAATTGAAATTCGACGATTTTCTCTAACAAGGCCTTCCACACATGCCATATTGTTGCAGTATGCATGCATGCAGTACACCGTGCACCTGGTCGCGGCTCATCCATAGTCCCCTTTTTCCATTCTTAAATTTTCGGTAGCATTTCTTCACCGTTGGTTACGGAATACATGCAATTCCATACACTGCTGGCATACACGTATGAATCTGAAATGGCTGCAAACCCTCAGCGCATAAAAATGGTAAGACCGCACGCTGATCAAACTTGGAGGGATTTTCAACAACAAACGCCATTTCAAAATCGAAGTTTTAAAAGTCAGAATCAAATTCTAACGCCAGAAACTTAATTAATGTGTTGCTTACAAACAATTTTCAAGGCTAAGTTGATCAAAGATGGGTTTCAGTTGAACAAGCATCGTGGTACATGGTATGTAAAGTAAATATTTGACAGTTAAAATACTAAATAAAAATTTATAAATACACAAATAAAAAAGCATAAAGGCAAACTTGCAATTAATAATTATAGCCTATTAGCATAATCTCT
Source organism: Limonius californicus (assembly GCA_014611495.1). Classification (NCBI taxonomy): domain Eukaryota; kingdom Metazoa; phylum Arthropoda; class Insecta; order Coleoptera; family Elateridae; genus Limonius; species Limonius californicus. The sequence continues at coordinate 3,047 of JABXWE010061085.1, forward strand.
AATTCCCTTAAATTAGATACTATAGGTACCCGTTTGTTGCGCATCGAAGTATCGCACTTGTCGAAAGGTCGCGCGGCCAGTTGACCGCGTCAAAACGTCACGCGTCGAGATTTCCGCGTTTAAAAATGTCGTATATCCAAACCAAACAAGGAAAAATTTAAAGTATTATTGTTTATTTGAAAAATCAATAAACCCTATATTTTAATACATATCCATCATATGGCATCATCCATATGTACGCAGTTGGGATATCCTACTACACGCAGACTGTCTATGCAAGGTGTCCAAAATAGGATAATGGACATACGACTTTGAGAATCATTGATGACGATAAATGATAGTTTGCGTTATAAAGCAATTTAAAAAACACAAAATTTCCTTAAGAAGCATCCTCAACTTCAACCTGACTAGATTAATAAAGTATATTATTTGCGAAGAGCATATAATTACCTTTTTTCTACTAGACACAATACAGAGCGTCCAGAAATTAGTAACATACGAAGCCTACCAGCAATTAATATTTAATCAACGTATGTTTATGTACTATCATGAATTTTATTTTATATTATTAATCTATGCAAAACATAAAAAAATGTAACTGAAGACTCAAATTTACAAATCAATGTACGTTTCCTATTAAATAAAATACTGACTTGGTATGCTAATACACAAAATTATGCCAAAAACTGGCCTTGTCTTACCAAGCGTTCTCTAATTTGATCTAAATCAAACAATTTTTTTTTTATATGGACAAATTGAATTCTATATCAAGCGTGTTCTACCTAAGGACTAGGATAGAAGTGCGTTCTCCTTAGTCTTAGAAACCGGCGATTAAACACTTTCGACTGATTTCAGGAATAACCTGCACAATGTTAAACAATTTATATAAAACTTGCTTATATCTCAAAATTCTACAATGCAAAGATTTCAGAATAATATTTCTTTGTAGAAAAAAACTAGAAGTTCGTACATATCTAGCGTATTTAACGGTACCTACACGAAACAATTAAAAGATCAAAACGTCAGTATGACGCATATTGTTAAAACTACATAATAATACTAATAAAATTATAACGCTGGAAAGGTTTAGTTGCAATGCATCTGCAAATGTTCGGGCATTTGAAGTTACATAGTGCAAAATAATTGAATGATAAAGGTATGTATTAAAAAGAAACGTTTTAAAAATTAATAATACAGTGGGGGATTAGTAATTTTTGGCTATTTAGTTATAATTTCAATAAGGAAAAGTAACGATGTGTTGACTGATGGTAGAATAGAAATCATTCATAATGGGGATAGTACTAGCCCTCCATATTTTTCTATTTATTCGAAATATTCATCCAGCTTTGTTTTTCTATAAAACCAAACTAATAAAATATTTTCTTCATCAGGTGTACCCACTTCGGTGGAACTTGAAAACAACAGCAACCAAAACAAATATACAGTAAATCGTAGTCCAAAAGGTGGAGTTACATTATCTACACTTGCTCTGGTCCTAATGGCTCTTGGAGTGCTTTTATTGATTGCCCTGGCGGTAGGACTTACAATTTTGTTGTATCCTAGTTGTAGTAATGCTACACCTGAAGCACTTAAAAATCTAAAGTCAGCAACAACCGCTGTACGGTTACCTTCAAATCTAGAACCATTACATTACAGGTAAGCTCACAAGTTTTTTGCAGCAGGTATATGATTTTTTTAATAACGTTCCATTTCAGAATTCAGTTAATGCCGTTCCTTGATCACCGAAATTTTACAACAAACGGAGCTGTTACTATCACGCTGAATACTAAAGATGATACTGATAAGATTGCAATAAATATGTACGATATTACAATTGACACAGAATCCGTTAAAGTCAGACGTTTAAATAAAAGTGAATATATTGATGTTAGCGACCAAAAGTATGACAATGTCTCTCAGATATATACGATTTATCTTAAAGAAAGTCTTAAGAAAGGAGAACAATATGAACTTGAAATTAAGTTTGTTGGTCAGCTGAAAGATAACATGCAAGGATTTTATAGGAGCCAATATGATGATCCCAAAACGAACACTACTAAGTATGATATTTAGAAGAAACTTACTCTTTTACTTTACATGTCTGCATTTTAGATGGATGGCAAGCACCCAGTTTTCTCCTACAGACGCCCGGCGAGCTTTTCCATGTTTTGATGAACCATCTTTCAAATCTAGATTTACCATTAGTATTGCAAGACCCAACAATATGACCACTATCTCTAATATGCCCAAAAGGTCAACCGATTTAATGTAAGTTCATGATAAATTTTAATTCCTCGAGCTTAAGTAGAAAATTAGTTCTATTATCAGTTTGTTTGCTTTTAATTATTCATTAATTTTTTAACGCTGTTGTTATTTAACATTCATAATTTTAATGCTATACAATAGTGGGTCAACGTACTACAAAGCAATTATTTTTAATTTAGTACGGCTTGTTTTAGCAAATAATTAGAGTACGCGGTTTTTTAATTTATAGCTATTATGCTAAGGCTTCATTGAAAAATATTTGTTGAATACAAGCTCACATAAGATTCTAATACTGGGTCTTACCATATGAAGCCGTCCAATGTACAAAAATCAAAGATTTTGATGAAATTCATCTACTATAAGTATAGAAATATAAGTTACAGGGTTTGAAATATTAATAACTTTGAATTTATAGTATATCAAGTAATAAGCATTTTCACCTCTCAAACGTGCAGTTTTTGATTTGAATAAATATATGTGTCGTCTACACATTAGTTAGGTGATTTATATATGATTTGAAACTATATAAAAGGTGCTATTGTTAGTATATAACTTGCTAAAATTTTTCGACCGGATTCATATAAAACATACATCTATATGATTAAAAATGTTTTTGGTATATCTCAAAAATCGGTGTAACGAAATTTGATTAAAACAGCTGTATATATGTAAACTACAAACTTCCGTTATTATGAAAACTGGGATTTTGATTTATGAAATCCAAGATGAAGAAAAAATTTGGAATGTATAATTTTTGTTCAGTATGTTTGACGCACGACATTTATTATTTGTCGTTGAGGCTGTACCCATAGATTTTTATACTAATTGGTATAAAAATCTATGGCTGTATCCCATACTCAAGGTTTTAAAACAGTAAATTGAAATAACGATAGATAATATATTTCTGTTAGTTTTGCAATAAAAACATTATTGAAAACGTAATGGAAACGATTTTATTGCTTTTAACGAGCTAACACAGTCTTTAATTCTAACATACTGAACAAAACTTATACTTTTATATTTCGCTTCATCTTTTTAATGTTGTGGTTTAATTATAATTTCTTAAGTATTATATTTTCTTTGCATATGTTAAAGTTGTGTTGTTTTATTAAATTGTCAGTTATACACGATTATTTTTTTAAGCGAGATTTTATATCAAACCTAGCAAATTTGATTGTACCGATTTTCGAAATAGTAAGTATACGTTTTATACTTATAATGATAGAAAAACTTGGGCAAGTTATATACTAAATAAAAGCACATTTTATATATGTACTTTAAAATAATATATAATATGTGTTTTAAATAATATGTTATTACTTTGATAAACTGCAACTTCAAAACTATTAATATTTTAAGTCTCTGAATTAGTATCTTGACATATCTCCATATACTACCACTTATCCGGTAATTCAATTAAAATAGGTAATGTAAAGGTTCAATCTTTGGTTGACTAGCTATGGAATAAGTCTATTCGAATAAACTATTCATAATCACTGTTACACTTGCCTGAAATAATTAAGTTTATATCTCGATTGTTTTAGAATTGATAAAACAAACTGGGAATGGGATCACTATTCGGAAACTCCACTAATGTCTACTTACCTAGTAGCATTTGTAATTAGTGATCTTCAAGCTTACCGCTACAATTCATCCGGAAAGCTTCTAACTGTCTGGACTAGGATGAACTCAGTTGATCAAACGAGACTTGTCATTGATCTGAGTCCGAAGATTTTAAATTATTTCGAAACTTATTTCACCATTAAGTTCCCTCTTCCAAAAATTGACATAGTAGCTGTTCCAGACTTCGGTTTTAGTGCAATGGAAAATTGGGGATTAATTACATTCAGGTATTCATTGATTGAAATTTTATAAATGCAAAATCATTTAATGTGTTATATTTAGGGAAACGGCTATACTTTTTGATGAAAAGACAGCAACAATTGATAATGAGCGAACTATTGTTACTGTCTTGGCACATGAGCTGGCTCATCAGTGGTTCGGTAATTTGGTAACTCCTAAATGGTGGGATGACTTGTGGCTTAAAGAAGGTTTCGCTAATTACTTAGTTTATTTAGGTGTTGGACAGGTATGTTTATAACGAAAAATTGCGATGTATATTAATTTTCTACTGATAGGTTAATTCACCTTGGAAAATCATGGACGAATTTCTATTATCTGAAGTGTATACGGCCTTTGCAGTAGATTTCTTGAAGTCTTCTCGCCCAATTTCGTTTGACGTAATTAGTACTGCAGATATAAGACAAAGTTTTGACAGTTTATCGTATTCTAAAGGTTTGATATAAGTTATTATTCCATATTTTCGTAAATTTTCTGACATCTTTTAATGAATTTCTTGGTCAGTTAAAGGAAATATTAATTTTTACTGTATTTATATTGACAAGTCAACGATACAACTCTTTATGTGGGAGCTGTATCGTTGATGGAGTGATTATCTTTTGCATTCTTTTTCTTCTGTAACCTTTATCCATTGCTGTATATGAGCCTCCCATACCTCCTCCACCTGTTCCAATCTCATCTTTTTCATCAGGTATCCTTAATGTCCTCCCGCCTCAATAATAGTCTTCCAATGTTTCTCTACTCGTTTCCTTTTCCATGTATCTATTCGGCTTCCAAACTTAGTGTTGTCTTATTCATTCGTGACTTTTGCTGTATTTCATTTTCATTTTGAACAGCACTTAATTTACGAGCTACTCTTGTTACTGTTTGCAACTAGCAATGTTGTATGTTATATCTACATTACTAAGAAGAAACGAAATATGCTATTAAAAGTTAATGTTTCTTTTAGACTAAGAAGAAAGTAATTTTAATATAATTGAGATATTGTATTAAATTGTATCGAATATATTTTTTCTGTATAATAGGAGCCTCAGTTATAAGAATGCTTAGCCATATTCTCGGTGAAGACAATTTCAGAATGGGACTGATTAAATTTCTAAATGAACATAAGTACGGCAATGCTCATCGCGATGACTTATGGAATGCCTTAACGTCACAAAACGAACAGGAAGGTGGTGTTAAATTAGATACAACAATGAAAGAAATTATGGACATTTGGACGAGACAAGCTGGATTTCCGGTTGTAACTGCTACAAGAAACGACACAACAGGTGAAGTGCACGTTTCACAGGTAAATATCTTATTTACTGTTGCCTACAAGTAGGAATAACTAACTATTAATCTTTTTTACTTATACAGAGAAGATTTCTGTTAACAAAAGAATCTAACGACAACACTCTTTGGTGGATTCCAATATCTTATACATCTGATCTTTCACCACGTGATGATACCAGTCCCAAAGCTTGGTTAAAAAATGAACCTGAAACTAGATTTACACTACCAGCCCGAAAATGGTGGCTCCTAAATGTATATCAGACAGGTGAAGCCAATTTTTTAGGGAATTACAGAACCATAAGCATTAAATGGCTTTTGTTATAGGATACTACATAGTAAACTATGACGAAAAGAACTGGGTTAGTCTCACGGAAGATATCGTGCTGCTACCGCTTGTGACACGTGTGCAATTAATTACCGATTCCATGAATTTAGCACAAGCCAACATGCTCGATTACGATGTTCCACTAAAAATGCTTACCAATATAGCTACTACAGACGATCAGTTCTCATTCGTATCACACTGGGCAGCTTTCGAGAAAGTTAAATATCTCTACAATATGCTTGTATCAAAACCAATATATAAAAAATTCGAGGCAAGTATCTATAGTTATTACAAAGTAAATAAAATATTGAAAAGGTAAACATTTCGGAAATATAATTCTATATAGAAGAATATGCAAAGAATTATGATATATTTGCAATTCTTAACAAATATTTAGGACTATTTTATTTTGTATTATAGGATTTCATTTTCCGTATCTTCAATGGTGCTTTCACAAAATATGATTTTAATGAGAAACCTTCAGACGATTACCATCTACGAAGAATGCGAAGACTGATTGTTGAATGGAACTGCAAAAAATCAAGCAGTGAGTGTACAAATGAGGCCCAGGTATTATTTAGAAAGTGGGCAGAACATCCAAATCAACAAATGTAAGTTTAAATGCCAAAGTCAATAAGAAAATCGCGTAAACTAGTTTTCATTAATATACATAAAACCGATTTACATTCTAGGATTCCATCAAATCTTCAAGAAGTAGTTTTTTGCACAGCCATTCGTGAAGGTAGTGAAATAGAATGGAATTTAGCGTATACACAATATCTAGCATCCAAATCTATTTATGAGAAAAACATAATACTTGATGCTCTAGGATGTTCTCAAACGCCTTGGATACTCTCGAGGTGTTTATTTACATTCCTAATTGGACTCTTTTGTCCCAGAGTAACGTTAACTAAATTATAATATTATTGTAGGTATTTAGATTTGATCCTGAAAAACAATACTGAAATTCGTAAACAAGACAGTTCACGTGTATTTAAAGCAGTTGCTAAAAATCCCGTCGGATATACAATTGCATTCAATTATTTGAGAACACATTGGAATGAACTCAATGAACAGTAAGACAAAAGTGCATGTTGTAATTATTTGGTTTTAATTGTGCATAATCTAATTTTAGCTATGGCCCTGCATTTAGTATTGTTAGTAAGATGGTAGCTGAACTTCCAACGTATATGAATACACCATACCAACTTACAGAGGTATATAGATTTTACATTTTTTTTTAGATATATTCGAGTTTATATAAAACTGTTACCGTAATGCAATATTAAACATTTTAGCTTGAGGAATTCAAACGCAGCAACTTAAACAATTTGGGAACCTCTGAACAAGCATTTGATCGTGCTATTGAGCTAGTAAAAGTTAATGTAGAATGGATGAACCACAGCTACGACGCCATAGATAAATGGCTGGATGATCATTACAAATTGAGGAAATAAACTGTATTGTTTAGCTGTAAGCTTTGCTGTTATCTTCCACTTGTATAGCTTAGGTATTATGTGCTTGTTAAAGAAATAAATAAATGATTATGAATTCACAAACAAATGCCAAACTTTCCGTATTCCCAAGTAATTATTACTATTACACATTAACATTTCAATAAATCCTAAAATCCTAAAGTCCATACAATTTGTTCGTAAAAAGAGAAGCTTTATTAATGTCACATAATGTTCAATAACAATGTGCTGTTATATTCTATTGACTGGCATTCCTAAAAATGTTAACTGAAAACGAAAAGAAAGCTGTTAGACACAGAAGCTTACAATAATTTGTAAAATTTGATAAACATTTCCAGATTTTTTGAATGTTCTAGTAAATGATTTCAGTTTATAATCGTATTTTGTTATAACCATATTTATAAGTAAGGTTATGTAAGCGTGCTAAGATATGGCGTGCCTTTACCTAAACACTTGCCGATCGTATGGTACTCCTTGGCTCATATTATGTTTTATCTTTATAAGAAATATGAAATCGTTTTATTATTTTTCCTTACAATAATGACATCATAATTCCACGCTTACACTAATTATGAATCATATAGTATTTCTAGGTTGCAAATTACTCTCATTTGCCTATTATTTTCTGTGGATCTATAAAAAAACAACAACACACTTATTGGGCTTAAAATGTTTAGAGTTATTTAAACCTGAAACGCATTAGTGAAACAACAGATACATACGAGAATGATAATTATGTTATCCTAACATAATTATATTTAATTGGAACAAGTTCTCTATAGCGGGCCGGAGAGTGAGGTGGCGATAGTGTACATACAATATTTATTTCTTAAGACTACTTTTATGAAACTTTCTATTATTATTTAGAAGCTAATAAATATGTTAGTGAGTCGAAGTTTTGCTTTGAGGAGTTTATTGAATTATCTATTAAATGCTCCCCTTCTTCGTTTATTAATTAATTCATAACCACAAATAGCAAACAGCTAATTATAATTAAAAACATAATAGTCTGAGGTAACAAGAAACACAATAAAAAAACCAAAATGCATACATCGACAACAGTTGAAAAAATAATATATTGCAAAAATGCTTAATGCAAACAAGTAAATATAATTGGTACGTTTTTATAAAACTGGTTTTTATTTCCAGCAATATGTGTAATAGACAGGAGCGTCGTTAAAAAATTTGTTTGCGGGTGGACTTTCTGTATACTGATACGATTGTACATCAATATAGCTTACAGACTAATTTTATGTACTACAATGTTTAGTTTGTATTAATTTTGTAATACTGTAGTGGAGATACAAACCCTCTCTCCTTCACATGCACCAAATAGGCTAACGACACCTCTAAAGTACGTGGTGGGCCATCTAAATTGCCCACTTAACTGTGGTTGACGCAACCCAACATACATCTGACACAGTAACTGAGATTATTGAATTTTTTATAGAATAGAAATGGATCGTAGTTACTTTCTGTCAAATTACTCTCTTAATGTAATACAGTTCTACTTATATTAATTATATTAGTTTTTAACAAGAAAAGCACCTATTGGTATAACCGTACTGTAATAAAAACTAAACAAGTGAACAATAACAAAAAATTAACATTAAAATTAATGTTCAAAATGGTCTCCATCTATTTCCACACATTTTCTAATTCGTTCAAGTGTGTCTCTGACTATCATTTTCATTTAGTTCCTGCACGAACGTAACGTGATATGGATTCAATACATTTGCTTTCAGATTTTTGTAATGGAAGTTCGACTATACCCACATTTCCGTTTAGATTTCTTTGACATACATGGAGATTCTTGTTCACTGGCTCTTACACTGATAGCTGTTCGTAATCGCTCTGTGCCTACATTTTTTAAATATTTTCTCAGACTGTGGTCTTCTAGTTGGATGGCGCCTGATAAATCTGTTTCACCGTTGTTTGAAAACATTTTACTTATAATTTAAGTAAACTGGCCATTTAGCTGGCCGACCTTCTATACAAACATGTACCCTAGATCTAGACAATTAATTTATTAAAATTTGGTTGTTGATTGCTTCGTTTATGTTTCCAATTGGTATTCATAGTATACTCTAATATGCAACCTTTCAATCGTTGCTCGTAGTTATTGAACGAAATAAAAAATATCAACATTGTGGTTTTACAAGCACGAATCAAAAATTTAGAAGTTCTCTTTATATCACATGAAGCTTCATTACATCGAAACTCCACAGCTAATTCTCTTGTAAGTAAGAACATATTCATAATACAAAAAAGGAATGTTTGGTGAAAATAAAAATCAAAAAAGGAATCCCTAAAGAACAATCCCGGCCTTTCTAGGTAATTTCTAAGAAATTCTATTATATGAAAACCATGTATTTTATTTTCCGCTTGTTTTAACAGCAAAGTAACTAGCGAAACCTATTATTTAAATATCCTGGTGTAAAATGGTTTTTTTTTAATTTTGACTGTATAACATAAATCATTAACTGTACAAAGCCATTATTTAAAGATATTTACATACCTTGCCGGTCTCATTTTTAATTATTTTAGAAAAAAAAAGGGCATTCGGTATCTCACACAATACTCAAACATATTAACAAAAGGTATTTGCCACAATTTTCGGTACAAGCAAAATTGCTATCTTCCCGCCATGTAATACGTGATTATATTATTATAAATATTAACCGTTTTTGTAAATGATAAGAAAACACATTTCTTGGCTAACAATAATTATGCACCTAACAAATCAAAGACAATGTTGTATAGGATTATTTTATTTAAAACTTTGTACACAAGCTGTACCATCGGTTTGTGCATGGAAGATAGCTGTCCTTCAAGCAACATATTAGAATACTGTTTTCGCTAAACAATAGGTACATCCCTTTTGGGTATTTTTGTTTATACAAGGTGTTCATATACAGAGTTTTGCAAAAACATATGTTTTTCTAAATGGAACACCCAGTATCTCATGTCATTTTTGAAAAGCCACTTCAGTGCTAATCAAACTGATGTAAAATTATATGAGGCTACTTCTAATGATCTTCTGATTTCTTTGATCTTGAAACACGTCCATTAATATAGGTATTTTTAACATGATGGTGCCCCTGCCCATTTCCACCAAACCGTAAGGCAATATACAAACGACTCGCTAGGCAACTGATGGATTGGTCAAGGCGTTGATATTTCATGGCCTGCCAGATCTAACATCACTAGATTTTTTCCTGTGGGGACATACAAAATAGGAAATGTGTCACGTAGTGCCAACAACTGCAGAGGACATAAAAAATCGCAGCAGAACAGTTTTTAGAAATATTAAACAATGTTAAGAAAGCTTTTATAAAACGTCTTTACGTTGGTAGTGAAGAATGTGGAAATGTTTTTAAACTTTTAATGTAAGCCTCCATTGTCGTTTCTACAATTCGAACTTTCCAAATATTTTTGAATGTCAATTCAAAATTCGCCGCGAATTAATATAAATTTAATATCATAGATTGCTTTGTATTTCACTTCATTTATGTTACTTTGAATTAATGGACTCTCTGAAAATCGCCATTGCACTGTTATATCAAGTTTTAATGTTTTAATTTATTTAATCTAGAACTCATTGATAATCTGTGTAATACTTAATTAAATGTTTACTATGTTATTTAACTAATTGTTTGGTTTCTTGAAAACTCTTTTACGGACACATCGCCATACGCCAACAAATTCAATACCTACAACTGGAGGACAAATCGGTATACGCGGTCGTAGATAAAGTATGGTATAGGGACACGGAAGACTTAGCCAACGGTATTTATATGGAGTTATATTAAAAGGCAATTCTTTGTAACCCTATAGAAGCGTTGTTCGTCGTCATTGTGCCCCATTTTGTAGAAGTTTTACTTGAATGTCGGCATAGTGTGCCCCATGGGAGGACACAAAATTTTAGTATACAAATTTAGAATTCTATGAGCGTTATCCACGTTTCTTCTATGTAAGGATTTGAGAAGAAAATACGATGCTTGGCAGAAACAGAACTAATGTTATATTAATGTCTAGATATCAAAAGCAGTTCATTAAAAAAATACTTTAAAGCTCTGCAATTTTTTCTCAGCCCCTTTTCTATACAAACTTAATATAATCAACTAGCTGATAATAATCTTTATCCACCCAGATATACGGAGTGCTGCACTTAAAAAAATAAGTTTCGCAGAAGTTAAGAAACTGTATATAGAAGAAATAAACTGCAACGTGGCAACACATATGGAAAATCTGCACTAAAAATGCTTTTTATCTTTGAAAACTCGATATCAATATCTTAATTAACTTGGCCACTACAAGCATACGAAGTTGACGACTTTTTGGAAATTAACTCCCTCTAGCGGGAGAACTGTTAAAAATCACCATAATTTTATATCAATTTCATCAGCACTGAAGTAGCTTTCAAAAATGCCATGATAAACTGGGTGTTCAATTTAAAAAAAATAGGTTTAGTGCAACACTTTGTATGTGAACACCATGTATAAACAATATTAAAACATGAACAAGGATGTATCTATCTCTTTTGCGTTTATAATATTTAAACTATTTCTGTATGTTTTAAGAGAAAAGACATTGAGTGACTGAACGGCTACGCGCTAAATTTGATAGTTAGACTATTTAGGTAAACAAAACAAGGTAACATTAAATGTTTTATTGCATGTTCGAAAAATAATAAACCCTATATTTAATACATATCCATCATATGACATAACCTATACGTACGCAGTTGGGATATACTACTAAACGCAGACTGCCTATACAAGGTGTCCAAAATAGCATAACTCACATAAGAATTGTTTTTATGATTTAGATTTTCAGTTTTTATTAATATTTCAAGAGTGGTAATGTAATCTCTTTTGTTCTTCATGGAGAATATTTTTTCTAGTTTAACCGATGCATTACCTCTTAAATTTTCCATGATCTTCATGTAGATCACCTAAACTTAAATAGCAGTAGCAGTAAGTAGGTATAAAGGAATGGAGTTACTTCGAATTTAAGGTTTAAAAAGAGCGACTATTCTACGTAAGCCTACGTAACCAGTTAATTTCCATTATTTACATTCTTAGATTTTTTTCTAGTAAAAATTTAAGCAGAATATGATAAGAAAATGATAAATGTGTTGAAGGTGAAAATTTCTAAATTAATCTTAAACGGCACAACGTGTAAATGCACATGTAAATCGATTGTTTCAAAAGCTTCCGAATAGAAGATTTTCAATAGTGAGCTACTATTCTTACGCCAGTGTTTACAGTAACATTGTTAATTATAAATATCTCCATAAAACGTATGTTTTTCTGATTATCCTTGAATTTATTCTTAAGGTCATCAAATTACATGAAGGTAATTTGCACTTATGGATTGTCCAACCCAACATTGTCAAAATACCAGGATCACTAGTTGTAGTACTCTTGATTAAAGTAATTTAATCGTTCTTCAAGGTGAGATGAGACGCCTAGAATATATAAATTGATTTGCTTTCTTATACGAATTACTCTGCATATATAGGATTGAGCGAACCAAGATAGATCTGAGGAATTATTCCCAGAAATCACACCCAAAGAACATTTTATTTTATGTTCTTTGAAACTTTGCGTTTTGTTGCTAAGAATGGAATGTTACATCTTTTATCTGTAATATGCAACAAATATAAATAGAAATCCGAAAACTGTGATGACCAGTACTCCATAATTTCAGCATACCGGTGATTAATTTTCATCGCTTACCTCATTTTCCGTGGGCTGTTAGTCAGACAATACGCAATTATTTAAAATATTCGTGAAAAGTTGTCTAATAAAATGAAATTAGTATGGTGTCAAACATTAACTTGAGCAAGTTATCAATTCACTACGCCTGTTAGTTGTGAGAAAGTCCAAATTTGAATCTACAAACTAATATAGATCAACTGCATCAGCAACATTTTGACGAGAGTTTACCATAAACTGTTTTTATCGGCGGCGTCTTCCGTCGGCGCTGTAAATTGCGACGCCGTCAGTAGCGGGTGGACTGCGTACGTTTTAGTTGACAAGACGTTTCTGTTTGAGACGTGCTAATTAATGTGACAGTAATTAGTCGAAAATGGTGGGATATTCTAACAAAGGTAAACTTATTTTTACTGCTGACTAACTTTTCGATTTATTTTTAGTTTACACTAGTTTACGTTTTGCTAATAGGATCTCATTCTGTTCTAATTTAAGAAGAATAATTTGTTTACCACAACGCATGAAACAGCAAACTCGAAATGCCTTTGGCAAACTTTTAAAGTGTTCTTAGCAATATTATTATTACTACTTTCTGATGATGTTTCCTTGTTATTTTAATGAATCCGTTAATTACACAGATTTAATTAATCATAAAATCATACCATAAACATTAATACCTACAGTATTTATTTGTCAATATTTAATATTACATGGTAACCTCCCCATTTGTTAAAGTGCATATTAATGAATTAATATACTAATTCCATCCAAACAGAATTCAAGGATATTAATGCGGTTTTCATGCAAAAATTAAATGTCAATCAAATGTCATGGAAAGGTTACTCACCTATAAAGAAAATTGGGTTAAATTTGACCCTATTTTCAGCGAGATCTCGTGCTCTGCAATTATTGTATTATATTTCGATAATGCTTTCCTTCTGCAACAGCTGTCAAAAGCGGACACATGCTGTGCCCGTTTCTGTCCTCAATATTTGTTTTGATATTAATAACATTATAAATATAGATTATATATTGTTTTCATGCTTGAAACGTACAAAAAACTATACAGGTTGTTTTTAAATTCAATGCAATTTGATTTGTACAGTTATTATTAACTAGAGCAAAAACATATTCTTGTAAAGGTAACTCAGTTTCACACTACCAGTATTTTAGCAACACAAAACAAGCTGGCTGACTTCCGATTTAAACAGAAGAGACTTTATCTAAATATTTTACAATGGAACACCCTGTATTTTTTAAATTGTGTGACATTTTTTCTATTAAAAAACTATAATACTACTGTAGACCTGAAGTTTATTATAAGCAAGACGTTTGCATTTGAAGTAACATTGTACGAGGGGAGTTTTTTATGTTATCTACATACCTAGCTATGGGACCAAAATGCTATCGTGATAATTTTATTATGTAAAGTCTCTATGACATTTTAGAGTGTATTATCCAAGTTTGATACAACTCGCTTAAGATTTGTAATTTCTGTATAGAGTTAGAAGTGCAAAAATAAATGATCTAAAACTTGAACACAGGAGCGTCATAAAATGTCTATGGAAAGAAAGCAATAATCCAAAGAATATCCTTGAGAGCATGATGGCTGTGTATAGGACAAATAGCCCGTCCTATTTTCAAGTTAAATTTTAGTGTAAGCAATTCAAATGGGGCTGGGAGTCCATTCAGGATGACCCAAAGTGCGGAAGACCTCTTGAAGCACGAACACAGGATACCATAAAGAAAGTTGAAGATTTGGTGTTGACTAATCGCCGAGTGACAGTTTCAGTTATTGCAAGAGAAACAGGTATATCAGAAATATTTGCTTTTGAAATCCTTTATGAAGATTTGGGAATGAGCAAGTTGTGAGCACGGTGTATTCCCAGGCTGCTCACTCCTGAACAAAAATTGTGTAGGCGACAAATTTGCGAGGATAATTTGGCGAATTTATTCCAAGATGAGGACTTCTTTAAAATTGTAACTGAGGATGAGACCTGGGTACACAACTGGGACCCACCGACGAAACAAGAGTCCGTGCAATGGCTTCATAAGGGCTCTCCACCACCCAAAAAGGCAAAGACGCAATTCTCAGCAGGAAAAGTGATAGACACAGTTTTCTGCGATACTGAAGGGATTGTATGGTTTGAGTATATGCCGAAAGGGTCTACAATAACAGTAGATGTCTACAAAGAAACAATAATCAATTTAAAAGCAGCTTTACGCGAGCAAAGACCTCACAATTTTACTCACAAAACTGTGCTTCTGCACGACACCTGTAGGGTGCATAAAACACGAATCGTTAAAGAAGCAATTGATGAATGCGGCTTTGAGAAATTACAACATCCACCGTACAGTTCTGACCTCGTCCGCTGTGACTATTGTCTCTTTCCAAAACTCAAAAAACACTTGAGAGGGCGTCGCTTTTTGTCGAATGAGGACTAGAAAAACTCTGTGGAGTCGTATTTCGCAAAGTTATCAAAAGAATGTATTTACGAAGGCATGACGTTATTAGAAAAACGTTGGAATAAGTGTGTAAGCGTTAATGGTTCTTATGTTGCAAAATAAAATTTTGTTTGCTTTCTAACTTGTTTCCTTCATAATTAGGTAGATAACATAAAAAAATCCACTCCTATGTAAATATTTGCTAATGCATTTTCAAAAGCAAATACCGAAAATGTCTGACTAAATAGGGGTAATTTAGATTCCGTATTACAATAACAATTTTCAGTGGCGTACATCACGGAAATCTAATTTACTGTCCTGTCATCTGTCAAGTAGAAGGTTAAGTAAGCAACTATTTTTACAAAAATATTAAGAAAAGAGCGAAAATTCTTACATACACTAACTATAAAATAATTCAATGCATCTGTACGAATTTTACCGTTTTGCAAAGTACTTGTGAAAATCATTAAATTCACTTTAACCGTACAATGATAACCAATTTATGAAAAGCTCGTTTATAACTTGAAAATTCTACAATGTAAAGATTTCAGAATGACATTTCCCTGTATAATAAAACTGCATACATAACGTTTTAATTGCAACATCATCTGCAAATGTTTGGGCATTTGAAGTTACATAGTGCGAAATAATTGTATGACAAATGTATGTATTCAAACGAAACCTTTTAGGAATTAATAATATAGTGGAGGAATAATAATTTTCGATTATTTAGTTATTATACTAATAACAAAAAATAACGATGTGTTGGCTTATGGTAAAATAGAAATCATTCATAATAGAGATAGTACTAGCCCTCCATATTTTTGTATTTATTCGAAATATTCATCCAGCTTTGTTTTTGAATAAAACCAAACTAATAAAATATTTTCTTCATCAGGTGTGCCCACTTCGGTGGAACTTGAAAACAACAGCAACCAAAACAAATATACAGTAAATCGCAGTCCAAAAGGCGGAGTTACATTATCTACACTTGCTCTGATCCTAATGGCTCTTGGAGTGCTTTTATTGATTGCCCTGGCGGTAGGACTTACAATTTTGTTGTATCCTAGTTGTAGTAATGCTACACCTGAAGCACTTACAAATCTAAAGTCAGCAACAACCGCTGAACGATTACCTTCAAATCTCGAACCGTTACATTACAGGTATGCTCACAAGATCTATGCAGTAAGTATATGATTTTGTTAATATTGTTCCATTTCAGAATTCAATTAATGCCGTTCCTTGATCTAAGAAATTTTACAACAAATGGAGCTATAACTATAACGCTGAATGTTAAAGATGACACTGATAAGATTGCAATAAATATGTACGATATTACAGTTGACAAAGAATCCGTTAAAGTCAGACGTTTAAATAAAAGTGAATATATTGATGTAAGCAACCAAAAGTATGATAATATCTCTCAGATATATACGATTTATCTTAAAGAAAGTCTTAAGAAAGGAGAACAATATGAACTTGAAATCAAGTTTGTTGGTCAGCTGAAAGATAACATGCAAGGATTTTATAGGAGCCAATATGTTGATCCCAAAACGAATACTACCAAGTATGATATTTAGTAGAAACTTACTCTTTTACTTTACATATCTGTATTTTTTAGATGGATGGCAAGTACTCAGTTTGCTCCTATGGACGCTCGGCGAGCTTTTCCATGTTTTGATGAACCATCTTTCAAGTCTAGATTCACCATTAGTATTGCAAGACCCAACTATATGACCACCATAGCTAATATGCCCAAAAAGTCAACCGATTTAATGTAAGTTCATGATAAATTGTAATTCCTCGATCTTAAGTGTAAATTAGTTCTATTATCAGTTTGTTTGCTTTTCATTATTAATTAATTGCTAATATGTATATATATATATATATATATATATATATACACAAGGTGTCCCTAAATTGCCTTAAAAGCTTCAGGTAAACTTTTT
>JABXWE010061088.1:0-11123 GCA_014611495.1 Limonius californicus
AAACGTTGATTAACTATTATAGAAACACGTTGTATATTGTGCCATTGATTAGTTAAATTTTTCTATTTTATTGTACATGTTTGTTTCTTATTGGTATGCTATTGTTTGTCGAAGGAAGTTAAATGTTGTTACTTGTTCTATTGCATGGTTGTTAATCACTATTTCTGATAGCATTGTCTCATCTCCCCTGAATGCTGTTACTCTTAGATCATACACATTTACATGGATGTGACAACAGATTGTAAAGTGTGTTGTAAAGATATCACAGACAAACTATTTTTGTTCCTTCTCTTCCTAATACAAATAAATCATATCTACCCATCTTTCTCTGTACCCTTATGCAATCTACGCATGCGCTCACGCGTGATGGACGGCGGGAAATTTAAATATGTAGTAAATATAACTAATATAAACCAGTGCAATTATCGCAGTCTTTTAAATCTTGCGACAAAACCATTCTTACCATTTTTCAAAATTAATTATTTGACACCTCTATAACTGTCAAATATTTATTAAATAAATAATAAAGTAAAAAATACAGTAATCTAATATAATGTTTATTTATTTCTAAGGTTTAAATACTCTTCTAAAGTATAGAAGGCATTTTCCGTTAAAAAAGTTTTGAACTGTCCATCAAACGTCTTTTCGTTTATGATATTTGTAAGATTTCTAGTCAGTTTATTATACAGAGAGGTACAGCAGTATCTTGGAGACTTTTTGTATAAGCTTAAATTATAGTAACCTATCTGAAGGTTATTACAGGATCTGGTGCTGTAAGTGTGATTATCATTTACAAGAGGGAAGTTCTTAGGGTTGTTTCTTACATATAGGACGCACTTTTGTATAAATATGGATGTTAACGTTAGTATACGATTATTCTGAAAAATTGGTCGGCAATGTTCTCTTGATGAAAGGTCGAACATCATTCGAATTATTCTTTTTTAAAGTATAAACACTCTACCTACGTCTACGGAAATGAAAACAAACAATTCCTTGATTGAGGAGCACTGCAAATAACGCATTTTCGCACCATTTTAGATTAAAATTAAAAATTTCAATAACACAAAACGTTTCCACATTTGCAGGTTATGCGGTGTTCTTGTGACTTTTCCACTGACAGTTTAATTTGTGTAATTCTCGCCATACGTCAACAGCAACTGGGCGAGCGCCAATATTGAAAAGGGTACAAGTGAAACAACATTATTGGATGTCATGCAACGGCAAAAGAGACAGATAAAAAAGTTTGATGGGATCCTTACAACAGTGACGTACCTAGTTTCTTATGGAGTAGTATTATCCATGTACATGTGTATGATCTAAGCTGTTACTATTATTTTTTGTGTTTATATTATTAAACTATGACATTTTGCTATTTTCTTTAATTCGTATGCGGCTTTCTTGAGTGTAGGAGCTGTATATTATCCCGCTCAAATACAATTAAAAATTAATTTTTTGTTGCTGTGAAAATGCATTAGTTCTAGTAAAGTGTTACGTATTCGGTCTGTTTACCTGCAAGTATATAATTGCTGGTTGGGTTTTTTAACTCTAGGTTGGAGAAAGTGGCACAAAGAGGGCTTGGATTTTGTAATTCTTCAAAGGAAATTGAAATTATGAAGATGCTATGAGAATAATATTTTAGGTCAAGTGAATCCTTTGTCTTTCAGTTCCTGTTTAACGCCTACATGAAAACGTACTTTAATTACAATGGAGTCTGTATTTAACTTTGAAACAAAACTTGTAGCTTACAGATGTTGGCTGAATTTTCGCGAACCCAAATAATTCGCCAAGCATTGTTAATACTAAGCTTCTTATTTTCAGGAAGTTAGCTCAAAGAATTTCACGAAAAGTTTTTGCTAAAAATTACTTAGAATGCGTACTGATTTTCTGTGAAAATTTAGTCGTGATGTTTATTATCTATTTTTAACAGTACAAGGTAAGATGTACCATTAAAATATACAAATAATAACGCCTACTAAGTTTGACAGAAGTGTTATTTCACTTTTATAAACATAAATTGCCTTCCTCGCCAACGCGCTTGTTTTTCATTCCCTATGTTATTCTTGTTTACATCTAGAAGGCTTGTTAGAGAAATTTGTCAAGAATGTATTAGTTTTCCAAGCTCTGCTTTCTTTTCGAATGAAACATAAATGGAATTTTTGTGTGATAACAAAATTATACTCCTGAGTCCTAAAATTTAACCTTGAAACCAAACACAGCAATTAAATAATTACGATCTGAAATAATTCACGAACGGGTACTAAAAATTTAATTTTTTAACTACTCCTATGCCGCAGGATCTGATAAACATCAGGATTTCGACATTAAAATAATATCACGCATTCTCCTTAAAATATCGTGCCGTCCGCGCGTTCGCGGACTCATTTTGGCTTCTCTAACCAGCTGCGTGTCAAAATCTCATTTGGCCCAGAAGAGACTAAATAGATTAAAACACATCACGCTAAATTGGGCGCATACATAACCGAAAGCTTCATGGGAATCTATTAGAAATGGCCAGACGTGTCGATTTCACACGTGGGAAGGCAAAATCCGGGCACGTTCCCATAAATCTTGCGGTACACGAGTCCTAGCTCGCATAAATACTATAAGATTAGCGAGGTCCTTTAGTACAGAGATAACCTGAAGTTTAGAATTTACAAGGGATTATAAAGTGGGAACACTGCGCTCTGCGCAAACTACGTATAAGTTTCCTTGTTTGAGGAGCATTTAAATGTAGTGCATTGTACGTGAAATTGCAATATTTAGAGCTTCAAGTGCATATAATTGCATGTGATCTGCTAATATCCTGCACGTGTATTACTGGAAATAGATGACGAAATGTTTCATACACGTAATTCAATTAGAGTAATGTGTTTGATATGTTTGGATGCACAGAACGATTAAGAAGATATTCGAGAACACTAATGTTGGTATAATGTTTCAAATTACGTTGATTTAACTTAAATTCTGATGGGAAACCACAGATCTTATCAATAAATTATTACAACTAATGCATTTTCTGACAAAAACAACTGCATTAAGGTCAATTTTCAGCTATAAATAGAATGCTGTTATATACTTTGGCGTTGTAGCCACCAATAGTCAAATGTTAATTGGATCATCTACTTAGGTGCCTGTATCGTTGTCTGTAGTTATTTTAGTTATATACTTCTGTAGCGCTTCCACCAATTATAAAATGTTGAAATCTACATTCTCACTATTTAAGTTATTATTACCCCATATTAGTCTCCATCGATTGTTAAATAGAGTATCATTTTAATGTAATATTTCGGCTCCTCCACCATTTGTTTGACATGGTGTTGTTCAGTTCAGTGTCGTTTCCACCAATTGTCGAATGCTACTTGCAGTAATATATTTCTGCGCTTACATTATTCATCTGCTATTATTTTAGTAATTTATTTTTGCTCCCTTCTACCAACTGTCAAATGTTTATTTTTTTTAAGTTGAAGCTTATACTATTTGTCTCTAACTGCTGACGTTATTCAGTATTTAAAGTTTCCTCCGCCGATTGTAAAGTGCTGTTTTATGGATTAATTCCACTCCACCATTTTTCCGACATGGTTTTATGATTAGTTTAACGGCGGTTCAACCAATTGTCAAATGTTCCTTGCAGTAATTTATTTTGGCGTCTACGCTATGCATCTATCTATATTTTAGTATGTCGTTATGTCGTAATGAAATATTTTGGCTTCTCCTCCACTTATCGAATATGGTGTTGTGATTAGTTCAGCGTTGCCTCCATTAGTTGTCAAATGCTTCTTACTTTAAACAGATATTAAATAATATTTCGTTGCTATATTCTGCCACTTTTAGTAACTACTACTACTACAACTAAATGCTGATTTACTATATTTTTAGAGTGGCGTCATCAGTTTCAAATATTATTTTAATAGTGTGTTTTATAGGCTTCATCTGTCTATCATGAGTTATGTTATTTACTTTTGTGGCGTTTCTGCCCATCATCAAATGTTATTTTCTATAGTTTATTTCCGCGCCTACACCACGAATCTGTGGATATTTTAGTTATCTACTTCTGCGTGCTTCTGCTAGTTTCCGACATTTTACTAATTTTTGCCTACATGGTTCTCTTTATCAATTGTAAAATATTGTTTTAATAACATATTCCTGCTCCTCCACTATTTATCTGACATTCTGATGTGGTCAATCCAATGTGGCCTCCACCAAATATCAAATTAAAAATAATGAATATATATATATATATCAAATACTATTTCCTTACTTTATTATACCACTCCTACAGGTTCCAAATGCTGATTTATTAAATTTTCCAGGAAGTTTTCCCAGTCTTCAAATGTTGCTTTAATAATGTATTTTACCGGTTACCATTATGCTGTATTATTTGCCTTTAACAGTAGAGTTTTCTTCGCCCATAGTAATACTTCGTTGCAATAAAATATTTTAGCTCCTCCGCCATTTGTATGACTTAATGTTGCATGTAATTTTGCGGCGCTTCCACGCATTATTTAATGCTTCTTAATTAATCTATATTCGCTTCACCAGATGTCAAATACTACTTCGTTCATTTATTCCGGGAACCTTATCAATTGTCGAACGCTGATTCATAAAGCTTTTTAAGTTTTAATTACTTTGGCACTTGTAATATCATCTAATATTACATTAATTACTTACTTCTGCGGTTCTTCCATAAATAATAAAATGTTACTTTAGTACTTTATTTTTAAAACAAGGAAGATTTGTTTTTTGTTGTTTTACTTATATTACTTACATTACTCCAAAGTTGCCTCTACTGCTTTCATAATACAATTTACGCCTCCGACATTAATTTGTTTGACATTACGTTGTGTTTAGTACAGCGATACTTCTTTCAATTGTTAAATGCTTTTATATTAATCCATGCCAGTACTGAAATGCTATGTCACTAATCAATTGCGATGTCTTTACCAATTATCATACTTTGATTTATTAATTTTACCGGCGTTTTAACTATTTATCAGATGGTACTTTAATCATGTATTTCATCGGCTCCGCCTATTATCTATCGTTATTTTGGCGATTCACGTAGGATTTATTAATTTATTCAGAAGTGGTAACATGCCTGTCATTATTTATTGACTCTAGAATTACCTTTCTATATTATTATTTTTTTACCGCTCCACTAAATCATAAATATTGATTTATTCATTTATTTTTACATAGCAATGTCTGTATAACTATTTTAGTTATCGACTTGAAAGTACCATCCAGCAAAAGTCTAACGCTGTTTAATGTGGTCTATGTCGGCAGTTTTACCAGTTGTGAAATGCTAATTTATTAATTTACTTGCTACAATAATTAATACATTTTAACGTAATCACAAATTGTCAAATGTTGCTTAACCTATTTAAAAAATTTCACCATTTTGTTTGTCTCTATGGTAGTTGTTGTTACTTACGTTGTATCCATTAATTGTCAACTGCCGCTTTGCTAACATAATTTGGCACCTTCACCATTAGTTTGCTTTTATGTTTAGGTATTCAGCATAGTGGCGTCCCAATCAATCAATACCTCTTTATGAGTTTATGTGGGGAGTTTCATAACTGCTAAGTACTGATTTGTTAATCTGTTAGGCATGTTACTTTAATTAATCTGTTTTAGCGTAGTCATTAATTATCACATTTTGCCTTTATAAAATATTTGAGAGGCTGCGCTATATGTATGTCCATACTTAAGTACGTGATTCCTAAGCAACACTGGGGCATTCTAAAATGCCGCTTTACTATACATATATGTATGTTGGCACCTCCACCATGTGGCTGTTTTATGTTTGCTTATTCAGTATAACGGCGTTTCTATCAATTATTAAATGCTGATTTACTAATTTATTCCGGGTTGTTTACTAAATGGGAAATGTTATTTTAAAAATTTATTTCGGCGCATCCACCAATTGTTGAACGCTGTTTAACTAATTACTTTCACAATGTACATTATTATTCTGCCGTTTTTCTAGTTATTGACACTACAGTCTTCTTCACCAATTGTCAAATTTTGTTTTAGTCATATATCTAGGAGGCTTCACCATGTGACTATCCAAATTTAAGTAGGAGATTACTAAGTAATACTCAATAATTGTAAAATGCCGTTTTTGCTAATACATGTTGGCGCTTTCGTCATGTGACTGCTTCATGTTGGCGCTTCCGTTATTTGACTGCTTCATGTTGGCTTATTCAGTGTAGTGGCGTCCATTGTCAAATTCGCTTTTATTAATTGACATCGGCACTTTCACTAATTATGAAACATTATTTTAATATTCTTTTGGCGCACATACCAATTGTTGAATGCCGTTTCACCAAGAGGTTCCACAGTATACGGTATTATGTTGTCATCGTTCTAGTTATTGACACTACAGTTTTTACCAACAACTGTCAGAAGCTGCTTTTGTAATATATTTTGCCTTCTTAACTATTTGCTGGCATTTCCGTTATATGATACCGTTTCATTATTTTTGATGGATACTTACTACTACTAACTTATTTCTGAGCATTAACCTTGCTCAAGTTTCTTGAAATAATTTACTTGGCACCTTTGCCATTTTTGTCAGCCATCAAGTTTGTTTTCACCTTATAGCTAAGGAGAAGCACGCTGCAGAAAATAGTGCTGGCGGCCAGCAGTGCGAGAAAGACTTTTTAACGTTAGTTTGATTATTTAGCACAGGGCGCCTCCACCAATTGTCAAATAGTTGTTTAATAGTTTATTATGGCAGTAATTGTCAATACCTAGTTTATTATTTTTTTTCTTGCTTGTTTACCCATTTGGTCCACTATTTGGTTGTGGTTGTTTTACCCCATCAGTTTGTTTAAGACTCTCCACTATTTCTTTATTATTATTTCAAATAGGTACTATATGAGCTCTTCCATCAGTTATAACATAAACTTGATAATTCATTTTAGGGCTTTCCCTGTATGGTTATTATAGTTTAATTATTTATTCGTGTAACATATCTATCAGTTGCCAAGATGTAGATATGTAGTTTATGTTAGACAATCCGCCTTTATTAACTATTGCTTGAAGTCCTTCCACATTTACCTAGTTGTTACTTTATTCGTTTATTTTGCCTTGACTGTTTATCACTTATAAATTTATTTATAACTTTAGTTAAGTGGCAGGTTTTTAAATTGTGTCGAATTATTAATTAATTGTTAAATACTAATTTATTACCTTACTTCGAATACTTCACAATTTGTCAAACCTTGTTTAAATAATTTACTTTTGGCGACTCCTCCATTTCTCGACTATTTTGTTTGTTTAGTCAGCACGACGGCATTTCCGCCAATTGTCAAATGCTAATTTATTAATTTATTCCGGCACGCTTTCCAATTGTCAAGTGCAATTTTAATAATTTTTTGGCGTCTCATCCCTTTGTGAGAGTGGAACGCTCTACTAGATCAATATTAAATATAAAAATAGATGTAATTTGCATAGTTTTCAATGTTATGATGGCCTAAACAAATAATAATCTATTTTGAAAAGTGAATGTTTTAAAAGCGTAGAAACGGACTAATCATTATATTATATTGTCATTGGTTTTAAATAAATTTCCGTGCTTGAAACAAAGTTATCGGGAAAGTTCCGCACATTTTCTGGATGTTTTAGGGAAATTATGCGCATTTGCACATGCATTCCTTCCAGCGTTCCTCTTTAAGTATCCACAGCTAATTGAACATCGATGTTACTGAGAACTAATTAAGATATTAAAATGCCGGAAGCGTGTGTGCATGATACCAAGAAATCATATTTACATATAATTATTAATTAATAAGTACTTACCACGCTGTTCCCGAAACCCGGCAGAAGGGTGGTGTCGTTTATTTCGAGTGCAACCACGTAGGGGGACTCGGGAATTCGCATGTCTTTAGTAAAAATTAATTCTGAAAAAAGTAATAAATAACGAGAAGGTTTTTAATGCTGCTTGGCACGACATTTCAGTTCAGTTGCACATATGTCTATTTTGTGAAATTTGTTTTTCGCAAAATTAAGTGAAAGGTCAGAGTTGTGCGTCCCTCAGGGTGCGGGATATTCTGCTAAATGGGTGGACAATTAGTAGGCGTAAAAAATTTCCAGTAAAGGATTTCCGGTTATGATCTCCCTGGGAGTGCATCGAAATAAACCTTTCATGTCTCGGTTTGCTCTACAGGACGTGTTTGGGTGTCTGACCTTTACTTGACAAAAACTTTTTCTATAAATTATTCACGTTTTAGTTTAGACGTCACGCAAATTCGCCATAACACTGCCGGATTCATTAATTTTTGCATAACATGGCTTTATTATTTGACTTTAATACTAAATCATTTAAATTAGTTGCTTTTATGTAGCAATATAGCGTGTGCTCAGTACTAGCTGGTTTTATAAATTAAAGTTGAAACCTTGACTTTCCTAAAGCATATTTTAAGCTTGGTTTATTCCAAGGGCAATGCTTTGCAAAATATGCTTTTCGCTATGTTTTACATACCACAAAGTGAATAGCTCAACGACAATATAACACTGTAATGCTGAATAATTTAATTCTATTACTGAATACTTACTGCAATGTATAAATGTTTGGGATTCCCCTTCTCGATCATCTTCATAAATTGTGCAATCTGGGGCAAGTATATCCAAGTAATCGCCTGATATCTGTTTGTTGTACTGATTAACTAGTGGAGAATCTAGATCAATAAATATTAGATCACTGTCCTCGACTACTTGACCCTAAAAACAATCATTAAGATGTCAGAAGACTCAAGGTTAAATTAAGTGGAAGGATATAGATATCGTTTTGGCATGTGATCATAAAATCCGCGAAAATGCAGCTCGTATCCTTGCATTTTATCGGGTTTATAAGGACATTTCAAGGGAAATATGCGTTTAATATCCGCACGATGTAGTCATCAAAATGCGCTTTTATTGCTCCACCATTAAACGTGAAATTTAAAATTAATGGAAAAAGGAAAGGAGCACCGGGAAATCATATTTGCAAGGAGCTTTGTTCCTGAACGAAAAGTAATTTTACTGGGCGAAAGTTTCAAAGATTTTTGTTAGAATAAGTTTTCCAAGTTCTGAATATTTTAGTAAACACATTTCAGCATGCAGTTGTTTTAGTTGGTTCTTTTTTGGAAAATGGAAATGATAAGGAGGCTCTTTTGTCGATGAAAATGGATTCTTCTTATTTATACTTACGATTAGTTTAAATTAACGTGAAGTTGGAGCTCTTCGGGATTATAGGTTAAAATAGGTGGAAATTTGCATAGACATCGGGTGTAATGTTAGCTAGGGGTGTTAACGGAAGTCGCTCTAATTTAACTTTAGAAACAGACAAGAAGGGAAAATGCAAGAAAGGAAACGTTTTAGGATGTAATGTCTTGTTTAAGGATTGCGACGGATGCTGTAATAGGTATGCATTACCTTGTGAAACGTGAGAGCTTTTTGATGAAGTGCAAAATCCGTACACCAGATACTGCTATAGTTTTTACAACAATGACTCTCGGTTTTAGAACAACATAACGCTACAGTTTTTCATAATGTTCAATCAAACAATTTATTTAAGATCAAAATAGGTAGGCAAACTTTTCTACCGGGCGATTTACTGAAGAGTACGAGCCTATCATTAGGAAAATAGGCAACCCAAAATACATATCACAAGGTATTGCGATATTGTATTCCGCTGACGAGATGGCATGAGGCAGGAATGCGTCCTTCCGATAAAATTGGCTTATCTTACACTAGAATACCTGCATTACTATTCTGTATAAAAACATTTCTTCCGCATTGAGAATATGCTGCACTAAACTGTAGTAGGAAATAATGCAAAAGTGATAACAACAGTAAAATTTGATTCGATTGATTGCTTTTATATTTTACCGTCATTTTTAATTTTTTTCTGTTTCAAGTTGAATTTGCACTTTCTTACAAAACAATTTTATAATTATGCAACTAAAAGATTAATGTTTATGGTTAGTCACCCGTAGTAACGCAAGATGCAGAAGATCGGAAAGAATACATGAGATGCAACAGGGAAGTGAAGAAAGAAGTGACAAAATTAAAAAACATGGAATGAGAAAACAAATGTGCAGAAATTGAAAGATTATTGGGAAGTACAAGATCGAATGAAGTTTGGAGAATACTAAAGAACCAAAGAACAAACGAAACACAAAGGATACAACCAATAAGTTTAGACAGATGGAGAGAATACTATAAAAACCTGCTACGCGAAAATCGAGAAGAATATAAAGAAATAGACTACAATATTCTAGAGGTAGATAATGAAGAATACGAAGAGATTAGTATGGAAGAAATTAGGAAAGCACTAACGAGTATGAAAAATAGAAGATCGCCTGGCCCAGGAGGCTGCCCAATAGAATTGGTTAAGTACGCTCCAGATGATGCTTTGGGAATGTTACAAAAAATATTTAATAAGTTCATAGGTGGAGACGACATTCCAAAGGAATGGAAAATTGCTGATATAGCTTCAATATATAAGAAAGGAAAAAAATCTGACTGCGGCAACTACAGGGGGATAAGCGTGTCCTGTTCAATTGGGCGACTGTATGGGAGATTAATTAAAACGAGGCTGGAAAGAGAAGTAGAAGAAGATGAAGAGCAAAGTGGTTTTAGGGTGGGAAGGTCCTGCATGGATAACATCTTTACCTTGGCGCAACTAGCAGAAAAATCTATAGCATATAACAAAGAAGTACACCTGGTGTTCATAGATATAAAGAAGGCTTACGATAGTGTCCCTATAAAGAAACTCTGGGAGGTGCTAGAGAACAGCCGTATTAGTAGAATCTATATAAACACAATTAAGCAATTGTATAGAGAGGCGGTCAGTAGAGTAAAAGTGAAAAACAGTATAACGCAAGAATTTAAATGCACAAAATGACTGAGACAGGGATGTTCAATATCTCCCACACTATTTAAAATATATTTGCAAACAGCATTAAATAAGTGGAAAAGAAAATGTCAGGGTATGGCGATACCTATTCAAAATAATATCCTATACACTCTCCTATTTGCAGACGATCAGGCGGTTATAGCTGGAGACCACGACGACGCAGAATATATGCTCCGAAAATTAATAGAAGAGTATGCCGAGTGGGGGTTGGAGATTAATC